>JARACY010004699.1:0-25512 GCA_029255725.1 Scrobipalpa atriplicella | reverse complement strand
TCCAAATTCAATCTACTAATACATCTTCATCAATATTCATTAAGTAACATCGAATGATTAGGAAAGTTAAAATAAAAAATGTAAAAAAAAATAATACCTCTAACACCGATATGTTAAACATGTATACTTATAGTTAAAATGTTCGTTAAAATTATTGTTTGTTTGAAAATAATTCGTACATAGAGCTCCTGAGCTTACTGGCATTCACTAATTTTACTAAACATACAGGGTGTAAAAAAAAGTACTGCGTTCCTTTAAACCAGATGTTCTACTACTGGGTTGTTACAACCTATTTTAGGCATCAGCCCTCCACAATATACAACTGATAAGTTTTAATTATAAATTATACATTGTTCATTTATTTTGTGGTGAGGAAATAAATATCTTTTTTATTATTTATTTATTATTATGATACCAAACAATTTTCCCACAGCAGAAAAATTTTAACTAAAAAAAAATGCCTTTTCCATACAAAGATGCTTTCCAGGATCTGCAGTTTTGTATGGACAAGGCAAAATTTTATTTCGAGCTAAAAATTTTGTGCTTTGGGAAGGTTGTTTGGTATCATCAGTAGAACATGTGGTTTAAAGGAACGCAGTACTTTTTTTACACCCTGTATAGCACATTTTTTTTAATTTATTTAAAAAACACTTAGAAAATTCGCGACAGAGAAAGGCCCAACACACAAAACATGCAAATGTGAAATTTATTGCAAATAGTTATTGCTTAGTCAAATAATAATTTCACTTTAAGAATTTTCACTAAATATGGAAGCGAAATACACTAACAGTCATACAAACAAAATACGTTATTGTATACTCGAGTCAAACATTAACATTAACACTACAACTTCCATACAACAGTAAAAATAATGTTCACTTTGTAATTACTTCTACACATTTAGCCTACCACTATCAAACTTAACAATGTATTGCTTCGTTACACTTATAAGAAGCTTTGATATTGGCCCGTATTTATAATCAGCACTCAAGAGTGACAGCGAGTTTGAGTTCTTATCAGAAATGTCATTTCAGTACAAAATGACCTGTCAAATCCATACTTAATATTGCTCTCAATCTTGAGATCGCTTTATAAATACGAGCCTTACAGTTGTTTAATCTCACGACTACCAATCTGCTATACTTGTGTTTGTGCGTACAGACACGCGCTCATGTGTGCGTAACAACAGTCAATGTATACTCTGTTTTTTTAACGTTGCGTTATCGATACCAACTTGTTTTGCGGCCCATAAACTGCTTTTTCCTTACAACTTTGAAGAAAGTCAACCGCAAAACATGTGTTTGTAACAAGGTTATAATCTGCGGTTCCGAAATTTGAACCTCTGCTAAGTTGCAAAGAAAAATAAATTTAAGTGAGGATGTCCTAGAGATTTGCGTGTTGGCAAACAAGTCATTCACCTATTTTTTTCTTAAATTAATAAACGGTTATAAAAAAAAACGTCGACTTGTACCCGAGATCGTGCCCTACTTCGCAGGGTGGGCGGGGGCGGTGAGGTACGATTTCAGCGCGGGGGTGGGAGCTCTAGCTTACCTATATTTAGCTAATATTTATTATTATTATAATTTGACTACACCGAGCTCACGCACACAAAGAGAAAATCCTACACACGGTAGGTACATTCACACACACAGGTATAGCTAAACTGCATTCGTGAGATTAAACCTCTGTACAAGTTTAACAAGTGAACACACATTTCCTCGACTCTGACATGAACCCATCAATCCGGCATGTCTATACTGGTGATAGGCACTACTGGTTTCATCAGTTCATTCTTCCTCAAGTTTTTCGCTTTTTTGCTTTCTTTGCTTCGTTTTCTGTTGTCTTCATCCCTGTTGATAAACAGATATTTTTTTATAACTTCGGCAATTCGCCTTGTTCAAAAAAAAAAAAAATATTTTATATTTTTTTCTGAATCTTTACGTAATTTAAAAAAACTAATTTCATGGTTTTCGGTTTTAAATCAGCCATTATTTTTATATTAAAATTTAAGTAACTGTACCCGAGTGACGTCACAACGTAACATAAGATCAAGGCGAATTCTCATATAAAGATACATTTTACAAACAAAACGTATTTAAATTTTTTTTTGAAGAAACAAATATTGTAGTGTAGATGTGCGATGAAAAAGAGTCAAAGCTCAGTGTATTTTTTTACCCAGTGAGTGTAATATCACTAGGAATTTTAGCCATTACCTATAAAAAAGTGACGAACTGGAGTATAATAAATTTATACTCAAAAAAATAAACAAGGAAGTTAGCTGTGACAAATAATTCCTATAGATTTCATACACATTTTATTTGGTTTTTCTTCGAAAAGGCATCTGTCGTAGATGGTCGCAGCCATAGGTCGCAGCTATGTTTTTAGATTTTACAAAATATAAATAAGAAATGCTCGTTAACAATTTTGGTATTAAACGATAAACAAGTGTTATTCATATTGAATATTTGACACGGCTTACTTGTCTCACAACAAACAAGTAAGCCGTGTCAAATATTCAATATGAACAATTTTGGTGTTCATTTGGCGCAATGAGAAGGCGCGGGCGTCTTAAGAGACCGCAAATTTAGATTAAGTTTCCAGCGAACTGCACTGCCAGTTTTTGCAGCTATGTGTGCAGTTTTTAGCTTGTAAGTTACAAGCTATAAACTGCTTTCAAGTTGTAACTGTAAGCGTACCTGTATGGCTCCTGGTTGGCTGGTGGTTCAGTCGAGACGACGTTGGAGCCTCGGTTCACGTTGTTGTTGTAAGCGATGTTCGCGTACTCTTGCAGTAGAGGAAACACTGAGAGGAGAAACTGACAGAAGTCTTTCCTTATTCCGAACCACCCTGGAAAAAATATAACTAAGTATCAACAAATAATAAATAAATATTAGCTAACGCTAAACCTCCATGCGCATGATCTGGGGTACTACGCAGAATGAACGCGCACGCACACATTCAAACCTACTACCTGTACGGACAGAGACACATTGTTGCGCATGTAGTAAGGTATCGAGTTTTTTGTAAGGAGTGCCTGGGCCGTGATATTAGACCACATTCTAACCATTTTAATCAGAATTTGACCCCGCACTGCGTGTTTAGAGCACCGTTTTATTGCTCTGCAATCTGCGCTACACCAATTCTATTCCAACCCGACGAAATTCTTGACAGTTTACTTGACTATTATAGAAATTAAATTGTAAATGCAAAAACACTCAAAAATAAGTTTCTTACATTTATTCCCTCCTTTAGAGCTGAAGGACATGATGATGAGTGTTGCATAGCTGACGAAGAGCGGACTCACAACCACAGTATACGACAGCGCCAGACCATCGTCCAGTTTGTTCGTCAGTAGCACCTGAGAATTAATTTTTTTTTTGCGTTATTTGTGAGTGATTTGATTACTTTAAAACGACTTTCATTGATTTAGCTAGTCGGTCTACGAGACGTAGAGTCTGTCTAATGAGTCGTTGCACACGAAAATGGCGCTAATTTTAAAAATCTTTCAAATTTAAACGCAGAAAAACTACAATAAAACTATTTTGATACTTTACAAAAAAACTATTAAGATATTTCCATACAAATAAAATAAAAGTATCAAATTAGTTTTATTGTAGTTTTTCTGTGTTTACATTTAAAGATTTTTAAAATTAGTAGCGCCATTTCCGTGTGCAACGACTCATTAGACAGACTCTAGCAAAGGATCGCAAATTTCAGAACAGAAAAGAAGAATAAAATGTGTAGTTTCAATAATCATTTACTTTATTAAAGGGGCTAGCTAGAGGGATAAAACATCCCATTTCCTTTATTTAATTAAAGGAACCGTCAACAGGGACATAGAGGTCTTTTCTCAAAGTTTACTAACATTAAAACTTACTTGCTTGTTTATTGATTAAATATTAATAAATCGAAGACAAAGGACACGACCGGTATGGTCTGCTAAAACTGGAGGTCTGGATAAACCAGTGGCGTGGGTTGCTATGGTAACCGATTCAGGGTCAATACTTGGGGGTGGTTAGGGGGTTCGTAATGTCGTTGTAATAGATGGATTGGAGCATTGCATGATAGATAACATCCATACTAATGTTATAAATACGAAAAGTAATAAGTCTGTCTGTCTGTTTGTTGCTCTTTCACGCCTAAAAAAAAATTTGGCAGCATGATGGATGGTATACCTAGTGATGGATATAGGCAAGGCGAAAGGCTTTTATCTGGGGAAAATAACTCATTCCTAAATATTTTTTCGCGGTCGACACCGTGGGGCTGAAAGCTAGGTTATAATTTTTTTTTATAATTTTGCATGTTCAAGGTTCAACTCAGCATTTATATGGATGACTTTTTACTAGAAAATATCGAAAAAAAAATGCACTTCCATACTAAATACGTTTTTTTTATCGGCTGATTTAGTCACTAAATGAAGAAATAGTTCTTCCTATAAGTAAATCGGTACGTGTACTAGGCCTCCATCCATCCGGGTACGGATTGATAAAATCTTTTTGAGTTTTAGCACTCGCTACGCTTGCGTAGCGTATTGATTAGGTTTCCTTATTTTTGCTTCTTACGTTTCCCTCGCTTCTAATTATGTTTCATTGTATTTTTTATACGAATTTTTTCCGAAAAAATACCGCGGTTTTCCACCAAATTTCCGGGGATTTTGAGGTTTTTTAGGTCGGCAGTAAATGTGATTGCAACTGTACCTGGAACACAAGTATCGGTACGACTGTGAAGGTGTACGCGAGCGCGGAGTTGAAGCTGGTGCGACGCTGCTGCAAGTTCACCTCGGGAGTTCTCAGCAGGATACCCGCAAATATTATACTGTACAGCACGCCTTAAATAAAACATTTATTTCACTTGTCTCGTCTTCTCTGAGAGAAGAAAAAAGATACCTTTTTTGACCAGTAACTGAACAATTTAGGCTAGCATGATAAAAAAGACTTGTGATAATTGCTTGTGACATAATAATTTGCATTACAATACAAGCCGCAAAATCAGGCAGCCAGCACGAAAATCAAATCAATTTATATGAAGTATGTATTGTGTCTGTGTATTACGGTTGTTGTTGTTCTACAATACTTTGATTCTACGCTTGGATTACATCCTCGATTATGTCAGACAAAAAATAATGGCCATCAAACTTAACAAAAGGAATAATTCGCAGGACTCTTAATAGTCTCATTTTAATTGTATTTATAATTTAAATAATAATTCTAATACATGCATAAGTGGTCTCTAAGTGCATAAGATTATGCAAACATCAAATGCAGCTGCAAGACAATTATCATATTTTATAATGTGATTTATATTATTATTATGATCCGCAAATTGCGTCATATTTATTGCAATAACTACTTGTTTATATGATCTTGTTAGCATATAGATAGATAGATATGTTTGGCTATTTAAACTGTTTTAATTATCTATATCTTATCTTCTTTTCAGCTGAGAGTAGGAAGTTAGTACAAAGATTCTATGATTATTATAATATTATTACTATGGGTTACAAAACTGATTAATTTTATATAAACTGTAACTGTTTGTGAATCCACAAAATTGAATTTGATTCTATTGAAATCTTCTGCATTGAACACTATTATACTTACTGACAATTAATTTTATCTAAAAAACTTACCAACTAAACTGAGGCACATCAGTATCCATAGTGGTACAAAAACCACCTCCCAGGACCAGTTGATGAACTCATCCAGCTTCAGCGCTAGGAATATGAACTGCAGGATATTTACTGCACAGAACAGCTCCAACTGAAAGGAATGGTGATTTCATTATGATTTCATGTAAAGGGAGGCTGAATAAACAATCTTTTTAGATCGTTTGTGAGTATAAGGAACAATTTTAAGGCAAAGTGATTTGTTGTGAAATAAGGAAAAGAGATGAATGGTCAGTTCTTCAAGGGTTTTGCCTTTTTGCCCATTATTAGGCAGGCTAATTTTAAGTACCTAAGCCAAAAGAAATCTACATGTATACTAGGCTAGGATAAAATGTCAAAAATTTGAATGATGGTAGATAAATTTCAATATATTTTTTTGTATTTTATTTCTGATTGATTTAGATTTTAGATGAATCAACCATCAATCTTTGCTAGACAAATAAAATAAGTCCAATAATATTGGACCTCATATTATGAGGAAATTTCACTGAATCTATTGCTCACCTCATAACTACGATCATGTTTCACGGACCATATACAGATGGCTATTGACACTATGCTGATGAAGATCACAGGAATAAACACTAGGATCCAAACATGGCGGCCGGTGGTCAGCTGATCGCAGACTAGCAGCTCAAACATCAGCAGGATCAGGTGTATGGCAAGACTTATCAACATGGCCTTGTAGTGGATGTATGCTTCACCCTCTAACCTGCATTTAGGAAATCATAGGGGTTGATATAATATATTAATTAGATCAGACATTTCTCACTGACTTTATTATTATTTTAAAAATGGCTTCACAACTCGAATTTGAGTCGTATTTTGCCAATGACAACGTATTTGTATATAAATATAACGATGGGAGAGTCTATATTGAAAAAAACGTGAGTCTAGATATCTTTCTCCTTCGAGAGTAAGATACAGACTCCACTGACTTTTATTTTAGTCAAGTTACTTCTCAGAAAGTAAAATGTTGAAAAGCGGTTGGTGTTAGCTAAAAAAGCAAGTAAGTAGTGTGACTCTTTTAAATTTAAATCATTATTATACCTAATAATTTTTTTGTTCAATAAAGTTATTAAAGTATTTTAGTTATTTACCAGGATTACAGAGAATTATAGTTTTGAATGCTTTAAAGAATTAAAGTGTTTGCCTATTGCCAAGAGCTAAAGTACAATGTAACACTTAACTTACAACACTAAGTAACAAGGTCAAACTATTTTATTGCTCCATAAATTACTAAATTGTTACGCACTTGAGAATCATTGCTGTAGCTCAACAAAATGCAGATGTAACTAGTCTTTTAAATGCTGAATTTGTGTAATGTGAATGACGCTCGCACTGACCTGAAATGAGGGTACTGCCACCACACATATGTGCCAACTGTAGCACCTAGTACTACCAGGAATTTCCACACCCATATCGGCGTGAACACGGCCCAGTAAGACCATGTTATGGCTTTGTCCAACTTTAGGGCTAATAGCGCCGTAAATATCAACAGGCAAGTGTGCACGACGAACTTACTGTAAGCAACAAACAAGAGTTTAGACGCATCCGAAGTGCATCCACTTCAAATGTAAATTATGATGAGATGAAGAGTTACCTAGGATTGAAATCCTGAAAGAGGGTCTGCAAATTCATTTCCATACACATTCGTCCGGTAATATTTCCCTAACATTTCACTAGAAATTAATATTTTGGTGAAATTCGTCTTTCACCAAAAAAGCACAACAAACGTCAACTCACTAGGCTGTCAAATATAGTTTTAAACGTCTTTGACGTCTTTTGGCAAAGGCAATGAATTTATTCAGCCTACCTTTGACAACGAAACGCAAACAAAAAAAGAAAAGACTGGTTGATAATCGAAACGCAAACGTCAAATTGCAAAAGCTACTCGGATCGCAAGCGGATTTTCACTGTGTTTTTATAAGATTTCCCGAAAAATATACGAAATTGCAAGCAAAACTAAGACTTTATACTAAATTTCAAAGAATTGTGTACTTACTCCGCTCGAGAGAATGACTTCCCCGTCCCCGAAATCACCAGAACAAAGCGAAAAGAACAAGCAATACGACCGGCAACTGCGGCTTTGGGGTGATCATGGTCAATCCGCTCTTGAAAAGGGACACATTTGCCTGATAAATGCAACAGCATTAGGTAATGAGGTGCTGAAATCCATTGTACTTCCTGGTGTAGGCGTTGTGACCATTGTAGACGATCATGAGGTTAACGACGAGGATATTGGCAGTAACTTCTTCCTTGAACCTTCTAGTAAAGGCCAGAATAGAGGATCAGAAACGCTACGATTTATACTAGAACTTAACCCCGCAGTTCAAGGCCACGCCGTTCAGGAGCCGCCAGATCAAATACTGCAGCAAAACCCAGATTTCTTCAAATCGTTCAGTGTAGTGATTGCTACAGCTATGAGCGAGAAAACAATCAGAGATTTATCTCAACACTTGTGGGACATTAATGTGCCATTTATACTGTGTAGATCACTTGGATTTCTAGGCTCCTTTAGAATACAGCTCAAAGAGCATGCTATCATTGAAACTCATCCTGATAATGAGCAAACAGATCTGCGCTTAGATGTTCCTTTCCCAAGCCTAGCTGAGTACCTTGAAGCCTTTGATATTGACACTGTTGATTTGAAAGATCATGGACATATTCCATGGATAGTCATTTTGTACAAAGCTGTTCTAAAGTGGCAAGTAAATAACCCAAACACCTGGCCTATGAGTAGAAAGCAGAAGAATGAAGTCAAAGAGATTATAGAAAGTTTTATTAGAAAAGATGAGAATGGGGTACCTATCAATGAGGAAAATTTTGAAGAAGCTTTGAGGGCTGTGAACACAGCATTGTCCCCAACATTCCTGCCCTTGAAGATTAATGATTTGATTCATAGTAGCAGTGCTACAAACTTGACTAAAGATAGCTCACCATTTTGGATAATGTGTTCTGCATTGAGAGGATTTATAGAAGCTGAGGGAAAAGGAAAGCTTCCTTTGAAAGGTGTACTGCCTGACATGACAGCATCAACAGATCACTATGTGAAACTCCAAAACATTTACAGAAACCAAGCGGCTTTAGAGGCAGAAGTGGTTTACAGAAAAGTCCAAGAAATTGTGGCCCAGTTGCACTGTGAAAGTATCAGTGAGGCTGATGTGAAACTGTTTTGTAGACATGCACATGACTTGCATCTTATCAAAGGATCAAGCATAGCCAATGAGTATCAAATGGGGAGTAATGTAGCTTCATACATAGGAAGGTATCTGGAAGAACCTGATGTTATGATGGTGCATTATATTATGTTGAGAGCTGCTGAGATATTCAGACAAGAGCATTGCCGGGCACCAGGGGATTGGGAGCCGGAAGCTGACATAGCTCACCTCAAGTCTTGTGTGACAAAACTTCTTTCTGATATCAACTGTTCTCCCTTCCCTAAGGATGATCATATTCATGAGATGTGCCGCTACGGTGGAGCAGAAATCCACAGTATATCAGCCTTTTTAGGCGGCTGTGTTGCCCATGAAGCTATAAAAATTGTTACCAAACAGTACAAGCCTGTTGATAATATGTTTTTGTATGATGGGGCTTCTACTAATACTGCTACATTTACATTCTAATGTTTTCAAGATAGAAAACATGAACAAAACTTCAACTAATACCTACTGCTATTTATATTTTGATGACCTGTTTAGTGTAAGGTTTAATTTAATAAAGTTTTAGAAAAAATATGTTTTACTCAAGTTACCAAAGATGATATCCCTGTAGTATGGAGTAATATAATATTCTGTAGTAAAAAGCAGCTTTTGATACATCTGTATAATGCAGCTATTTGATTAGTTCACTAGGATTTTCATAGGTCTATAAGTAGATTAGGTAGAGAAAGTAAAGACATAGTTACAATTCATCAAAGTTGTGTATTTAGTTTGGATAATAACCATTTTTAACCTTAGGATCAAGATATAAAAAGAAATGGGAAAAACATTTCATATTGTAACAATTTCAACACATAAATTAGATAAAATAAACATATCACATGACTAAACATAATTGAAACAAACTACATATACATTTGGCCTAAAAAACCACATGGCATTCAACAATAGTATGTAAATGTGTAGTATATAAGCCTGAGGCCCAGAGCCTCCTGAAGTAACACAACATTGAGAATTCCATATTAGTTAGCTACTCATTTCACCTTAGCCATAATTTCAATCGCAGTGCATCAACTCCATTGAGATAATATCGAAATAAGCGTTTGTCTCGCACAAAACCTAAATTCTCGTAAAGTTTCAGTGCTGGTTTGTTTGTGATCTCAGTTTCTAACACCACCTCATCTGCATTATCATCTATCATAGCCTGAAAGTAAAGAAAAGTACATTATTATTTTTTGCCAATTGCAATAGTCTTTGTTAATTATTGTGCAATAATGCTCAAAAGCAATGTGCAGTGTTGGGTAGTTATTATCTATGATGTTTAGAAGAATATTGAAATAAATCAGTACCTTATCATCTTCAAACTAATTTCAATTCAAACTATAATCTTATTGGAATTTATACCTGTATAGCTTTCCGAACAAGCCTCGAGCCAATCTTTTTCTTCCTGTATTTCTCATCTACAGCTAACATTGCAATATAGCCCCTCTTAACCACTTGTCTGTGCATATCTAACTTACAAACAATGGCACCAATACATTTTCCTTCATGCGTTGCCAAAAAGCAAAGTTTAGGCCAGTTATGTATAAAATATCTATAAGTATAGATTGAATAAGGTTCAGACAAATCCTTCTGTATAAGTCTCATGATTTCAGGCATTTGCAGTTCTGATTCATAGGAAATAATTTCAATATCCTCTCGCGGTTCTTGTTCTATGACACTCTGGTTGTTTTCGAGGTTACCTAAAGGATTTTCAAGGTTGTTTTTGTCCTGCTGCACATTAGTAGAGCATGCGTCTTTACCCTCATGATTGCTAGTGGCTTCACTACACTGTACACTATTTACATCGTTTGCAGCTTCGCTGGGCGCTTCGCTTTGTGCGTCTGACTGGTAAGTTGAATTGGGACAGTTCATGTGGTCACTGGAACCATTTGTTAGGTTGCTATTTATGTTGTTTATGTGAAGAGTATTCGCTATCGCCTCACTCAGATTGTCCTGATTCAATATACTTATCCCGTCAGTCGTTTCCGAAGGGTCTTTGGCCTTTTTACTTTTGTTTTTCGAGCACGCACTTTTTTTACTGTACTTGACATTCTGCACAGTTTCATCGGCGATTTGATTCATATTGACAATGAACTATCTATTTGTATTTACACATTCACAAATCATAAGCTCATATAAATACCACAAAAGCTTCTCCACGATTATACAAGCATCTTTTCCTTGTCAAAATTGTAGATGAGTATCACCGACATCTTGGTACAAAGTATTACTTTGCACTAAAGTGATTTTACCGATCTTATGTGCGTACTTCTATTGTAATAGGATCTTTATACTAAAATAATGAATTTCTAAACAATAATTATGAAAATACGTAGTGAAAATATCAGAAATCTAGGAAAAGTCCAATACCCTTCCACAATCACATTGCAAAAAAATGCAGTGTTGCCATATGGAAAAAAGTCGTACATTTGGCAGGAATAATGGATGCGTTCAAGATAAGAGTCAAACCCAAAGCACGATAAATTGATTCCTAAATATCGATTAGATTTTTGCTCAAAATGACGTGCGGGATTATGGTGGTAAGGAAAAGATATATATTATAGATATTATAATAAATAAACAATAAATTAAATATGCCGGCAACTGGCAAACGTTGGTACAATAACTGCATGCAGCTACGCTATTATTAGGTAGCTTTTTTTCATAGTAGGTATAGGTATTAAATAGAGTTTTAAGAAATAAACAATTGGATTTATGAGGAATTATTTTGACTTGAGACAAATACATTTCAGAAGTCAACTTCTTACATTCATGGTCAAGCAAGGTAGTAAAAATCTTGCTACGCCTCTACGCCGTAGCAGGTCTCAAAATGGTGTTTTAATTGGGCTCCATTTTCAACTTTAACATCGCGGTTTCACCCATCATCTACAGATTAATTAGTGTTCCCGTGGGAATAAGGTATTTTTTTTCTACTGTTTCCTGGAAAATTGCACCCTCCGCCACTGCTACGCGCTACGACCCTCTACGACGTAGCAAAGGTCATCCTCTACGAACTTTTACTAAACTGTTCAGTTCCGACTTTCAGTTCAGTTTCTTGTTTCTTTTAATTATTATTTAAGAGTAGTAACACGTATCTGAGGATTCAGTCTGAGCCTGGGGCACTTGATCCGTAGTTCGCGGCTTCGATTTCCAACCTCGTAGTTAATATAAGATTTTACCCAGTTGATTATGTATGATTAAGTTACCTATATTATTAGTTGGTGGAGCCTGATGGTGTAGAGGATAGGCCGCTACCTCCTGAGCGGAAGGTTGTGGTTTGAATCCCACCACGTACCAATGTGTTTTTCGGTTTTAGAATTTCATATGTACGTTTATGCGGCGCTTTTTCCGTGCTTCGGAAGGCACGTAAAGCCGTTGGTCCCGGTTAATATCGTTTAATACCGTATATTAGATAGTCGTTAAGCCATATCAGAGGCAAGTGCTAAGCATTGGCGGCTTCTCTCTAAACTCTGACTTAATCTAGGATTGGGTCTGGTTTCCCTTCTGGGTTGCAGAGGTCAGATGGCAATCGCTCTGTGTGAAAAATCAGTACCCTCGTTCAATCACCTATATTAGGTAGTCCACCCCGTCAGATACGAGATAAGGCTAGGGAGATGATGATTATTAGTTTGTGGCAATGGATCATAGCTCACACCACTAGCCTACGGAGGCGGTCTCCGGAGGTCATGGGTTTGATTATCGCGGGAGAGATAAAATTTTTATATTAATTGTCAATTATTAATCACTGCTATTATTTATTGTCTGTAAGAAAAAAGATTCCGAAGGGCACGTTAAGTTGTCAGTCCCGGTAGTGGTCGTTACAAAAACCGTGTCAGAGTCCTAGTGAGTGTTACTAATAGGCGGTTTAAAACTCTGAAACCAGGGTTCATCGGGTCATTCGTTGACAAGAAGAAGACTGATACCACGGGCCTGGACTAGTCAGTCAAGAGCAAAAACATCGCAAAATAAAAAAAGTGTCATTAAATGAGGCCAACGATGCTGCCGATACGTCGACTGCCGACAGCTGTTACCAACATGTCGACGACTGCAGTCAAATGTCGACAACTGCTCTGCCGACGTGTCGACGCTGCTGTCAACCGGAGGCGATGGCGACAGGTCTTACCTGCAGTTGGCAAATGCTGTTCGTCTGTATGAAACCTTACGCGTCCATGCGGACTTTATAATAATCTTGTCAGTTAGAATAGTAGGAACCCATTCACATCACGACACGACTTAACTGTCGTTAGATCTTACATTCTTCAACTGACAGGATTTTATTAAGTCTGTTTGCTCAAGACAAGGAAGTGGACTTATTTTAATCAGATCGTGTTTTCGCCGAATCGGGGTCATTAGTACCTACCTACACTTTCCCAAAAGGTGCTTCACAGTCGGCACTGGAAAATATACTTAGTATTCTCACTCTAGAAGAAAATTTAGTTATTTATTTTCACGCACGAAGGAGTTGTAGCTACTTGCTACGAAGCTCTACGGCGTAGCAGGGTCAACGTCCTTAAAATATCGAAATTAAAATAAATATAGGACTGTTAATTTGTGTTGACAAATACATAATGTCACTGGTTCGGTTTTAAAATGTACCAACTACAACTATAACTTTCTGTACATAAAATTATAGTAAACATTGAGGTAGAGATATTTTTTGTACATTTTATTAAAACATTATTTTAACTTATACGAGGAATTATTATGTTTATCGCTTATTTACTGTTTTGTTAGTCAATTATGTTTAATATTGTGCAACAGTGGAAAAATATCCATTGTAATTCACCATCGACTCTATCATACGGTAAATATAGCTTATTAATACCATTTAAATTAAACTACATGAAGAAGAATATTGTTTCTGGTACGGTACTTCTTTTCTTACTTACCTCTCTTGTCCAAGCCAGATTTTTTCAAGATATAATGAAGTTACCTACCTAGCATACGTAGGTAAAAGCAACATAAACATGTAGAATTGTAGAGCTATCAGGTTTGCGTAGGAAGCATAACCTAGCTCGATAAAGTGAAGTAAACGAGGAAGGTATAGACAAGCGGATTGAGAGGAGTACCCATTTTATTGATATACCGACCTCTGCGTATTTATGTTGATAAGTATGTATATTGGTACGTTTGTAGGACATAGTGCGCCGCTGACGTCACGAGCGAAGCAACATGGCGGCGGCGGAAAGCGCGCGCGTCTCAGCGGCAGGTATAGCTCGACCGAGCAGTGGTGCCAAGTGCGGCGACTTATCGCCATTTAGGCTATCTTGAAAGGTGCCGCGGCGACCAAAAATTGGGAATGGCGACTGGTCGCCATTTAGGCTATCTCGAAAAAATATTAGGCGACACTAGGCTACTTCAAGATTAAAAGAACTTATGACAGAAAAGTTGGAAATTTTCTTAGTGAAACGAAACGCACAACTATACCACAGATTAGATAGAGCATCAGTGCCGCTTTTTTGTTCTGAATTTTTCTATATGACACAAAGATGGCAGAGACATACATATTTCGTATAACACATTTCTTTCATTGATTGTTTAAGTCGCACGAAAACTTAAGCATTTTTATTTTGTCCGAAAGTTTAGTCATAAATGTCCTTAAAAAGTATATGTACTTATAAAAACAAGCATTTATTTAAGCCATCCTGTCCTTTTCGGTTTCATGAGGCAAAAAAGTAGCCATTTAGGCTATTTTTCTAATTTTTTGGGCGATTTTAGGCTACTTCACCTTTAAAAAAAATTGGGCGATTTTAGGCTACCTAGAATTCATTTTTCTGCGACTTTACGTCGAAAAGACTTGGCAACACTGCGACCGAGCGGGTTCAGTACCCGGTTGACAGCCGGCGAGGCGGCGGTGGCACACTCACGTTCACCCAGCCATCAAGCACGCCGCCTCTGCGCGATTTTCTATTGTAAATAATGTACACAAATCTCTACTAACTAATCACCAAATGCGTTTACGTGCTCGCGTTTGCATATGGAACGTTTTGATCAGTGCGCCAGTGTTGGAACTCTACGTTAAATGTCTTTTAAACGATTTATTTAGCCGAGAATGAGATAACAAAGCGGTGATCACTAAATCCAAGAATCAAATTTGTGTAATGTGAATGCTTAGACTTTATCTGGATGTATGTAATGCATAGAAACTATGACTATCACCGACTGAGGATGTAGCTGAGTGGTTAGACACAGTGTTATGTAGTGGTACTATATTAATCAGACTAATATTATGTCTATGTCACACTTTAAGTTCTCGAATTAAGGAAGTGATGAGAAGTCTGTGAAAATATCCAAGTTGGTGATATAAACCCAAAAATGGCGGATCGTGAACGTCCTGCGAAAACCCCCATTAGGGTGGGTTTTTATGACATCGAGAGGACCATTGGCAAAGGGAATTTTGCCGTTGTAAAATTAGCCCGACATCGAATAACGAAGACTGAGGTAATACACCCTTTTATTACATTAGTTTGTAAATAATTACAGAATATTTACACACTTACTTATTTTCATTATGTAAATGTCTTACCGGTAAGAGCTATCGGAAGCGATGGGTTTGAAGTTGTCATCTAATACCCATTTAAGTTTACTTTCACACTATTACATATATTCTGTACTATTACTACTGTCTAGGTCTACTATTGGATATTTTATGCAATTTATTCTATACCTACCAACATCGATTTATTAATTACGAATAAGCAACATATACAATAGCTACGACGCCTACGACTGATCTTCTACAAATATCTAAGTTATATTATGTATGAGATTTCGTCAAAACTGTAAATAGGATTACGGACGTAAAACATTAGCGAATCCTAAAAAGTACATTATTTACTAAGAAACATCTGTTACTATGTACTAGGCATGTTATGATGTACTAAATTACAAGCATTTTTTCCTTATTTACATAATCGTGTTTATGTACACTGTAGGTAGGTATATGACATCACAATTAATTTGAACTTTAACGAAATAAATGCAAATTTACGAGATCAATTCCAATTACAAATAATAGAGCATACACACACGTACATTTATAAACTAAACACATTTTTAAAGTACATTTTTCCTCTCTACATTATTAATTTAATTAGCCGACACAGTAGGTAAATCTCTAGGTTAGACAGATTCTATGTAGGTATAGTCGGCCTTACCATACCTACCTATAGGTAGTTTTTCATTATTATTATAGCTTATATACGTCCCCATCGAGGGGTTCGAGTCAATCCTATAAAATAGGGCGATCAGACCTTAGTCGACCACATAGGCCCAGTACGGGTTAGTCGACCTTTGAATTTCTTTATAGGTGTGAGCAGGTTTCCTCACGATGTTTTCCTTCACCGAGAAAGCATCAAATAATCGTTACATACGAAATTCGGAAACAGAAAAACATTGGTAACGTGGTGGGATTCGAATCGCAACTTCGCACAGGAGGCTTCGGCCCTAACCACTATACCATCGGACTTGTCTATGTAGTTATTATGTAAATACAATATAGAATGTACCTAGGTACACAAGCCGTGGGGTTATGCTCTATAATTGTTTATTCAGCTGTATTGTGTATTCGTCACACTAACGAACGTCTTTGTAACGTAATAACCTGCGTTAAAATATCATAAAGAACACGCTTCAATGCGTAATCTTAAAAAATTATTTATGAGCTTAACGTAAATAAATACGTTAGTTATAGACACTTACCTACTTACTGTTTATATACCTACATATTTATAGATATGTATTCCTACTTTAATTTAAAACACGACTTGTCTTAAATAGGATGTAATATTTTTTGTTTTAGTTCGTTGTATTTATAGTCTATGATTATAAGTTTATGAGCTAGATCAAGCTCTACCTTTTAAAGAGAGCTTTTAAAAAGATCTAGTTTTAAAAAATACAATGTGCAATTCGTAAAAAAATGGTACATATTATTACTATAAGTTGGATATCAAGATTTTAAGCTAAAACTACGAAAAACATGACTCTATATTTATGTACATATGTGAAGTTTCTTGGTTAAAATTAGGTAAAAACACAACAACATTCTGATAAATATGGATAACCGATTACCTGTTGAAAATCATCTAAATGTGCCTTAAATAAAATATATTTACCTACCAACTTAGACATGGGAAATAAAACCTGTTTTCCGAAGGTAGGTCGGTAATGTTGAATTAATTAGTAGATTCCGTAGTACGTCTTTTGACATCCGAAGAAAAAATATACCTTAGCCTTTAGCTCCGTCCGCATGATTGGAAGAATTATGTGATTTATTTGTTAATTTTATTAATTTTTTAGTTAGGTACCACACATTTACATCGAAAACAGGAAATTTTCATATCAATATAAATAAATCTTTAATTTCTATTATTGTAGCGATAATTAGTATATTTTTGTTGATTTTCATGTCGCACCATGCCATTGCCATAATAATCAACTTATTCAATGTCAAAGAGATAAATCAAATATGCCGACCTTTGTGTACCTAAGATATTATAACGTCACTACTAAGATCATTGATCTACTTTTTAATTTACTGGGGATTAATAATTTATAGTAGGTAAAAAATTAATTGTTGAAATTATTAGCTTATTTATTACTAACTTTCCGGTTTGCGGTATTTCCTGTGGTAATAAGATTCTCCGCTAGAAATTTATTAATAATATAACTAAACAGTATTTTTTAGGTAATGGCTTTTACCCAAATAACAGCAAACAAACAATTTTTACAATCTTGCTATAGAACTGTGCTATAGATTAGTATTCTGGGGAAAAACACACTAAATATCTCGCAATTACCTAGCTAGACTAACCGTACGTACATACATACAGCTGATAAAAAATCTCAATTGTCCGGTCAACCGGATTGCCAACAGTACTTATATTCTATAGCTATTTGCTAAAACAGGGGTCATGTCGACTTTCTCTTCAATTTTATGACGACAAAACAAAGGTTATTGACCGATCTATCGATTAATGCGATGATCAATAATTTTTTGTTGCACTTAACCGTAGAATTGCCTTTTTAAAGCCGAAATTGAGTCATGGGTTGGTCAAAGATTATAAATTAAGGTCAGAAGACTCCACTTCCGATCATTGACTTCCTTATGACTCGTCTTGACAACAAAGATTATGAATGATATGAAGGCCAGGTTATATAGCCAATTGGGATGTCATTTTTCTAGTATTTAAATATTCTAGTATTTATTTTATTTTCTAGTATTTTTTTATTCCTGTATAATAACCCTCAAAACTTGTCAGACGGGGCGGAATTACCTTTATTTAGGTCGTTTTTGCTCTGCCTACCCCAATAGGGATAAAGGCGTGATTTTATGTATGTATGTATGCATGTTGAATATTCATTTCGCGTGTCCGTGAATATTATTTGTTAAATGTGTTCTTAGATGATTCTGATTTAACATAATGTTTCAATGGAAAATTCAATATTTTTAACCTAAATCAGTTATCTTGTATATTATACAGACTTGTTCCAGAATTCTCGAAAATTCAGGATCTTGCATTGGTTTGATTGAGTATTTTTAAATTCGATAACAAACCTTGTCCACTTCACCTATTGAAGCCATGTTGCCACACTCGAAGTGGGTCGTTGCTCGTAAGCACAAAGGAGTTAAGAACAGCAAGACATCTGCATATAACTGATCAAAAGATTTATATAGTTCCTTATACCTATACTATCCCGAAACAACATCGATGATGTCGAGTCAGACTGGCATCTCCCTTGTAAAAGCCGACTAAGGAATAAATCCAGGAATGGATTCGACTTTTTTTACTGTGTTTGCTAATGCATCTGGAAAATTCAGCAGCGGTCCACACCACACAGGAATAAGTCTATAGAAATAATAATACATACCTACTTATGTCCAGTTTTGCAATTCTACTGTACTGAAATTCTCAACTGTACATCCCTATGGGCGCTTTTCCACTAGACGGCACGTCAACGGCAATGGCGACGGCACGATACCGTCGACGATATCGTAGGTGAGATAATGTATGAAAATCAATGAAATTTTATGACACGCTTTTCCACTTGCTGGCACGGCACCGTCACGGCATGTCATCGATTCCCATAGATATGGTCACGTGATCGTCGCCCTTGCCGTTGACGTGACGTCTAGTGGAAAAGCGCCCATTGTAGCTGTCGAATGACTCACTGACTCACTGAAACGTACGAAATCTTTGATTTTCTGTCGATGTGTGTCGGTAAGGTCGCACGGTTTGTTTAGAAAACACCATGACGCATAATAGTGCGACCATCATGTTCTATAACAATGGGATTCTATGTTTACTGAAATTTTATTTTCTATAATTTTACGAAGTTTGCGAGGAAACAGAAATTGGACGTAGGTACCTAAAGTCCTAAAGAACGTAACATGTATTCAATCATCTGGACTTACTAGTAAGTAGTGCGCTTGTGAGATAGCGAATTAATTTCTAGGTTTTATAAGTGCACGTTTAAAACCTAAACTCACACCGTGCAACATGTACTCTATCTATCTCCTAATTTAATTTACGAATTTGCAATCTAACACAATACATGTCTGTCTACGTTCGTAGGACACAAGCAACTATAAACTCCCTCTATTTCTCCTGTCACTGACTCCCCTGACCTATTTGTCCCATTTCCACATAAATCATGGTAACTTCAGGCCTGGATACGAGGACGGATCGCTGAATGAATGCACTAAAATAACGGCGGCGCCCTCGGCCTTAGGCCTGTCTGCTTGCTGCGTTGATGGAATGCATTACTGAATACCATACGGCTTATCTGACGTATTTGCATGTACGTGGATGATCTTTTCGCGTATTGAAATTAAATTCATTGTACCGAAGCCGCTTTGTTTCAAATCCAACGAAACACTTACTGATAAAATTACTGACCTAATTGGTCTTTGATGACAAAGTATTCATTCAATTCAGTTTTTGAAGAAGATCTTTTAAAAAAAGAACTCACAATTTCAGAATTGAAAGTCAGACGAGAAACGAATCGCGAATGAATTTGCGCAATTAATGAAGAGCTTTGGAGAATACCAGATATATATCTCGGAACATAACTATCAATCAGCGATCCAGCAAGCGGGCGCGAGCTGCCGGCGTTCAGAAATACCACGACCTTGCAGAGAACAAGAACACGCATCCACTTGTTTTTATTATCCCACATTTTTTCCTACGACCCGTTAACACCAGTCAAGGTGATGGCCGACTTGTCGACGCCGCCAGTTTTCGGACTTCCCTCACTCTTTGTAGGTTCATAACTCTTCTTTTTATGGAGTGGGTTTTCCAAGTCAACGGATGACCCGATGAACCCTAGTGTCAGAGTTTTTAAACCGACTATAAGTAACATAATAGCTTATAGGCATCTGACATGGTTTGTGTAAGTTTTTCAAAGACAGCGACCGGGACCGACAGCTTAACGTGCCGTCCGTAGCACGGAATCTCTTTTCTTACAGACGACTATCTGAGGGGATTTAGCCTGCATTGTCCTAACAAAACTGGAGAAAATCTCACAAAATGATAAATTACCAAATATCATCTTCGTGTTCCACCCGTGGGACTGGAACCCTCCACATCCGTATCTTGAGCCCATGGCTCAGACCACTAGACCACGAAGGCAGATAAATTTAGACGACTTTCTGTCGAAGACGATTTTTAAGAGAAAACAACAGATGAACTTTCTAACATTCCTGTTACATCCAATTTACAACGTGTTCGCTCTCGGTTGATCGTTGAATTATAGCGCTTAATGATATCATTGCAATGCGCGCGAGCATGCGATGCTACGCTCCACTCGCATGACGCACAACGACTTGTCATGAGGTGCATTCCACAATTTTGCGGCGATACATCTCGTCCAAAGAAAGCGAACACACATTGGGAGCGTGATCGGCAAATATTTTGCCAGGAAGTTTCGGGTAGCGCGTACGCGTTTACAGTGGGCCCGAAAAATGTACGCTTGACGCAAATGCGTTATCTATTTCGGCGTCGGACGTCAGCGTCTCGGCGTTATCGCCTGCAAGTCTGACGGTGACCGTGAATGGCAACTGCCTCCGTGGTCTAGCGGTCTGAGCCATGTACTCCCAATCCGGAGGTCCTGGGTTCGATTCCCAACACAAAATTGATTGACACTCTGTAAGATTTCTCCTAGTTTGGTTAGGACATTGCAAGCTGAATCACCTGATTGTCCGAAAAAAAAATGAATTCCGTGCTTCGGAGGGCACGATAAGCCGTCGGTCCCGGTCGCTGTCTTTGAAAATGGTCGTTACACAAAACTACTTATGTCAAAGGCCCATTAGCTGTGCTATTTGGCGGTTTAAAAACTCTGACACCAGGGTTCATCGGGTCGATCGAGTCGAAACCCACACGATAGAAGAAGAGCCGTGAATGGCGTCTTACTCATAACATTACTTGGGGGACTTTCGCTGCTCTTTGTTTTGGCAACATGGTCGGTAGTAGCGGCCAATACTACCGATGCAACATAACAAACACTGCTGCGTCCGTACGAGGCGACACCATTCGACACTTCCTCATACTGGCCTCTGTTTCTGTGCTCTACTTACTGGGAACTATAAGAAAACATAGAATAATCCAGTTGCTTCTCGGGCATACTGTATGAATCAGGTTGAATGAGACGAGGGTTTCAGTGTACCATTCGACACTTCCTCATACTCGCCTCTGTTTCTGTGCTCTACTTACTCGGAGCGATAGGAAAACATAGAATGTTCCAGTTACTTTCCGGGCGTACTTTACGAATCGGGTTGAAAGAGACGAGGGTTTCGGTGTACCATTCAAAACTTCCTCTCCTCATATTCGCCTCTGTTTCTGTGCTCTATTTTATTTACCCCTATGTTGGACTGGGAGTGATAGAAAAACATAGAATGTTCCCGCTGCTTCTTCTCCGGAATCAGCTTGAGGGAGACGAGTATATAGTGCAATTTAAAGAAAGGCTGACGACCTATCACTGTAGTAATACACAGTTCGTTCACAAACCTTATGTTACTTACATGTGGCGAAGGCGCCCTATAATTAGGTCTTTGACTCTCTGCTTCCCCGTAAGGTATACAGGCGTGACTATTATGTTCTCTAAATCAGAATTTGAGTGTTTGGCGATTGCTACTCCGCGAAATGATTTTTTGCAATGCTCATTGGCGGATTGTGCGTTTTGCAAGGCACCATCTGCGGAATTTCCCCTTTTTTCGGCTCATGAGCGAATTCGGGGATAGAGCGTAATATACGAGTATTTACCTATTCAATTTGTATAATCAACCGTAATCGCGGTGTCACAGGGAAGCAGGGTACGTTTGTTTGGGCCCTAATCCGACGAGATAAGGCTGATAATGGCACATCATGCGTGTTGTTTGTGAACAGTTATCTTCCTTTATGACGTCAATCGATCATTGAACGCCGTTTGCACTAAAAAGTCAATATTCGTACAGGTACTTTTGTTACTTAAACATTAAAAGTAAAAATATACTTAGAAGTAAACAATACTTATAAATAAGTAGTGATATTTAAGGTCTAAAATATATGGTATAGAAAAAGAACTACGTCCCCTTAAACCACATGCTCTACTAATTAATAATTGTTATCTTACAAACAACTTTCCTAAAGCACAAAATTTTTAGGTCGAAATAAAATTTTGGCTCTTCTATACAAAAATGGTCACCTCATCTACAATTTTGTATGGAGAAGAAACGCATTTTTTATGGAGAAGAAACCCATCTGAAATGACACTCAAAACTTATCAGACGTGGCGAAATTACCTTTCGGTGTATGTATGTATGTATCATCATCATTATCATTAGCCTGTATCAGTCCACTGCTGCACATAGGCCTCTCCCACTGCACGCCACTCAACTTGGTCTTCAGCCGTTCTTATCCTATCTCTGCCCGCTTTCTTACGAACATCATCGCCGCACCTAGTTTCAGAACTTTCTACGATAATGATATCGATATGTCATAGGTATTTTTTAAATTGACCGATCATCAAAATCATCATCTGTAAAGCAATAACACTAATGTCATGAAGGTTTATCCTCATAAAGGTATTTCCTCTATTACGCAGTTACTTTTGATTGGTGTCACGGCGACTAACTGGTTTCCCAATTAAACAAGAGGGGAACTGAACGCGATAAGGAAGGAATTCCGATTGGTATTTTTAGCTTCGAATACAACACACAATATGAGGTGTTAAATAATCTACCACTTGTAAGATTTTATGCATTTGTTAAACATTTTTATATAGAGTTTGGGATAAACTTAATAGGCTATACTATATTTTATTATTAAGTCTTACGGGTTAGGTAGAGCAGAGAACGGCCTAGATTTGAATACAGATTTTGTACAAAATGTCACATAATACTTATGTATTTAAATTGCAGAAGAAAGTAAAAATGGTTCTTTTTAATTGATTTCAATACAGAGTATTTATAAGACTCTATATACCAATGATCGGCTTACAAATTTCAGGGAAAGGCCGATTTCTGTTCAATAAATCAATGACTATAAGGAATTTCATTAGAACAAGGCGTTTCATTACACATATTATAAAGGTCGAATACTTATCGTGTTTGTAGAACTCGGATAACAAATAACTTTACCTATGTACTTATACAAAGAAAGAAATAAAATTTGAAAATATCTGGTAACAACATAAATAAGTAAAAATGAAATTATCCTTTTAAATAAAAGAAACTTAGCGTTATCTCGTTCCAAACTAAACTAAACAAAGCTAAGGTTTACTGGACTGTTAACGCTCTGCCTACGCCATAAAGCATAAAGGCGTCACTAAACCCTCTGACTGCATTTAAAAATATGCCAATACAGTACATTGGAATTGGAAGGAATTAGCTCAATAAGGTCCAAATTTACTTTAAAAAAAAACTCACGAAAATCAGAACCATTTGCAAGGAAACCGGAAAAATCGTCTCTAGGCTGTAAGTCGAGCATTGTCACACGTTTACGTGTTAGCCTCGCTAAAGAAAAAAAAAAGCCGTCTGGAGTGCATTACCCCCACCCCGTGCTACGAGTGTACTACGCCGTAGCTGTGTGCTACGGAGGGGACTACCTACCTACTTCACCCTACGCGATAGTAGGTACTATATAGTATAGATAGCACCTGTAGTTGTGTTATTAGCGTGACGTTTTACTAGTAATTAATACTTAAAACTAGGTACATATGTGCTTGTAAAGAAAAATAACTTTTCTCAAAGCATAAGTTGGAACTCAAAAATAACATACTATAAATTTGACGTTCAGCAGTCTGATTCAATATGGGAAGCACTTTCTTCATTTTTACATGTGGTCAAAGTTGTTTGTCATTACCACCATCAAATACATTTTTTTTTAACAAGCGATAACTAGTAAAATATGTGCCTTCATAGAAAAGATCGACTTAAAAATTGAGTATTTTTTAAAACGTGTCATAAAAATGTTGTTCAACTTTATATGTTTTGATTCAACCGAGTTTTTAAAGACGAACCATAAAGAAAGAATAACTTATGAAATTTCGTTAGCTTCACGTCCCATCTATCAATTTATTATACTCCAAGACCGTAGTCTTAAAACTGCGCCTTGACTTGACTTGAGTATTTAAATATGTATGCGGACAAAGTTGACACTTTCCTAAGAGGAAAGTACTTGAATTTTAGATAGATGCAATTTTTATAGGCTGTTTTATTTCTTTGTTTTATGATAAACATGAATATCTTATCTAAATGTTCTATGTACGTACTTGTTACTGTGTATGTCCGTCCATGCATGACACCCGAAACAGGGAACCCTAGTATGACATAAATGTGTTCAATGAGCATGTTTTTTTTACGTTGTTGATTTTTATACGTATTTTCATATAACACGTTAATAATAGATCTAAATAATCTACTAATTACCTACATGTCTGGATATACATAATAAATACGAGACTCGTAATTATTACGAGTACGTCACCAATTTTCCTGCTTAGTGAACAGGAAAACCCATTCTAAGTAGATTTTGTCTTATATTAGATGTCATATATGCTGGCATTGAATTTAAATCACAGTATATAACCTGCCATTTTTTTTTATCTGTTTGTTTAAATCCTACTGTCAAATTTACATACCTACCAAGAAAAATTGTATAGAACAGTACCTACTTCGATTACGATGGGCCACTGCCGACCCAAAAGCACCCTAACTCTTTGACCCAATTCTGTGTTCTAAACTCTTTCAGGATTAGGGGAGTCGCACATTGGGTCGTTTGGGTCGAACCCTGGACGTTCGCTGGGCGTGCCTGGTGATCAACAAGTCTAGACACGATCAATATACTCCAAGCGAGACGGCGGCCAGTGTTGCCAATATAAAAGTGTGAAAAAAAGATCTTAAAGAATCAGCTAACTGACTGTTTAGAGTGGGTACCTAAACTGCGACATAATAATTTTGAAACGGCATTCCCGCCGAGCATTTGTTAATGTCCTCCTTTTCAGATTTTCAGTTTAAATAATATTAGTTTCTTTCTTATTTTTTATAAATTTTTCTTTTAAACCTATGGCAACACTGAGGGGTGCAGGGGGTCAGTCCCCGAGACTGATTTCCCCCACGACTCCCGCCAACCCTTCTTAATGTCCTGCCTCTTCAGATTCTCAGCTGTA
>JARACY010004698.1:0-25519 GCA_029255725.1 Scrobipalpa atriplicella | reverse complement strand
AGGTTGTTCCGCCACGTCTGACAAGTTTCGAGGGCTAGATACAGATGAGTGATTATGTATATTGCTATAGTGACGGGTTGTCAGCCCATCGCCTAAATTGCAATACACTGAAACCCTCGATTCCCTTAGCTGATTTTTACAGCATGCCCAGGAGGAGATGCAGCTGGCTCATTCTATGTTTTTCTATCACTCCCAGTCCAGCATGGAAGCGTTTTTTTACCATCCCCTAAAAACCTAAAATAACATAGGTAGCTAATAAAAATTGCTTCTGATTTGAATACCGAATTCCCGAAACGAAATGAATTTCTTCGCGTATTGAAATTCAATCTCAAAATTGGATTAGTTTAAAACCTACAGTTCGTTAAGGAAAAAGGAAAAAATGGCCGAAGCTATTGTTCAATCTCCGCTTTGTTTGGTAAAAATCTTCATTGAAGTCAAACGCTTTTCAAAAATCTATGAAAAGGTAATCTATGAAGAGTTTCGATTCTGAAAAACAAAACAAATTATTTTACGGCTAGCTAGTATTTTTATTAGCTATGCGAGTTATGAATATTTTGTAGCAGTTTATTTGTTTTTGTTGAATGGAGGCTTGGACCTCGACGTTTTGACCATACCACTACCTGGCCAAGATCACACCTGATGAAGTGTGTTATCTTCGCGTTCGTCCTGATGAAGACCATCTTAGACATATGGTCGAAACGTCGACGTCTAAGTTTAGCAGGAACAAGTAAAATAGCTCTTGTGAGTGCTCAGAATGACCTCAGTTTAGGCAGGCCTGGCGCACTCCGGCCGGTAGGCATGAAGCTACAAGTACTTGCACCGCCCCACGCGTGGGGCTTAGTTCAGTAGGCTGTCGCGCGTCGCTCGATTCGTACTGTATATTCCGCACACGCAAGCGTATCGCAGTCGCCTTGTTAAAGTTATCGCGCCAAGTTTTAGTTTATATTTAAATGACTTAATTAATCTGTATGGTAGTTTTCTAGACTCTTTCGATAAATTTAATAATATAAGTAGGTTAGGTGCTTATACCTACTTACTTAACAACTAAAGTATACCTATAAGTAAACGGCCTCCGTGGTCTGAGCTATTGGCTTTCGACCCGGAGGTCCTGGGTTCGATTCCCGGCGGGAACATTTGGGAACTAAAAACTAGTCTAGCGCAGTTGGCCGATCTCACCGAAAATCGATTGGATTATACCTAGGTAGAATATATAAATTATTCCTGTGATATGATACCTATTTCACCTACCAGACAATTTCCGTTACGTCACCAAAAGTCGCTAGTCGCAAGGTCGCAACCCTAAAGCGTGCGAGTGAGCGAGCTGTTTGAGACTTTCAAAGAAATAATAACTCTCGCGCGTAGCTATTCGGCACATTTTTGCTTGCATGCGCGATCGGTAGGTTATTATAAAAGTAGGTATTGATGCGCTTGCGAACGGAATTGGACTTTATTCTCGGGCGTAAAGATTTATTTTTGTTACGATGTGGTTTTAGAGTGCGTCTTCTGTACCCTAGTACTATTATATATTCTGTGGTTTAGGCCAATCATGACCGCGATCGATTCTATGATGCAATTTTATAGTTAGCCATTTTTAAATAAACTGTTTCAAGTTAAATCACAGAGCTAATAGCTTGTGAACCATAATTCAGCTAACGCGATTAACAGTGCCGGCGCAAGAACGCAAACAGCGCGTCGATGATTCAACTCAATTTGAGCTTAATTACCCGCCGCTGCGAAGTCTTGATCACACTAATGTGGACTAACTTCATGTACGTGCATACACATTGTCACGCCTGTATTCCTTACGGGTTAGGCAGATCATCAACGATCTCACAATAGGGCGTTTTTGCAACATCAACCTCGTTGTCGTCGTCTCTCTGCTCACTTTTAAAGTGTACTCGGGAAGGGAAGGAGGTGGAACATTCATTCTATGATCTTTTAAATAAGGATTCTCGATCTATAAAGACAGTATTTGAAGATTTTTAATTTGAATTATGTAGAGGTAGGATGTGGGTAGGATGTATGTAGAGAATAGAATAGTGATAGACGTTTGGGAAAGAATATACTAACCCTATATTAATAGGCCGAGTGTGCCAATCATGCTTAAGCCACTATTCAATTATAGAAGTACTTGCATGCAACTAAACGACGTCACTCTTTCGCAACCACCCGCATGCAAGTCACAGCATGCATGCAAGTTTACGTTTCTATTACAAAAGCTGAATACAACTTGCAGATTTCATGCAAGCTATATGCCGGAGGAAACGCCTGTGCTACGAAATTCGTAGCAAATTATAAGCTACGCGCTACGTCGCGTTGCACTCAGTCTCAAAATCTAAGATAAAACTCCACCCAACATGAATAATAAGTAGGTATACGGAACGAAATGTTATTACTACAATAGGAATTAACATAACAAGAAACGAGATTAATAATAACATGAATTCACTCAAGCGGTTTGGAGCTCTCGCAATTCAGAAGATAGGTCAGTAGAGGTAAAGTTTAAGTTGAGGTTACAACAAAGTTACCAAGGATTTATAAAGGAAAAGCGGTGGGGCGGAAAATTGCCGGTACTTCTATACTGAGATGGAAGTTATTTCAAAACGCTGAGTCGGGAAAATTGCTCGTTGCAGCGTGGGCTGCATTCAAGTTCTGCCGTTACATCCACCAAGATATAGACCCTTTTTGAAATTGGGATATTTTGCTCACTACGCTCAGAACGATACTGCCTAATTCTTGGATTTACTCTTCTTGACTGGGCGAAAGGTGTATTACTAACTACATACATACATATAATCACGCCTTTATCCCTAATGGGGTAGGCAGAGCGTAAACGACCTAAACAAAGGTCGTTCCGCCACGTCTGACAAGTTTTGAGGGGTATTCCAGATAGATCTGTATATTGCTTTAGTGACAGGTTGATGTCAGCCCATCGCCTAAATTACAATACTGAAACGCTCAAATCCCTTAGCTGATTTTTACAGCACGCCCGGGAGGAGATGCAGCTGGAACATTCTATGTTTTTCTATCACTCTCAGTCTAAGCATGGAAGATAATATGCCTTGTTATATTAAACGTATTTCCTATTAGAAAAAAAATACGTTTACTTACGTATTATGTTGCGTGTTACGTATGTATTAAGAGGCCCATTGACCTTTGTATGTGTAATATACATTATAATAATTAATGGCTCTCACTCATGTTATAATTATAATTATTGATCTTGAATAGGTACAAATTATTGATGAACTTGTAGTAGAATTTACAGGTAATTAAATTTAAATTCTATATATATAGGAAAACTTTGTTTTTACCAGATAATAATTACTCATATTCTTTACATACATACATACATAAAATCACGCCTGTATCCCTAATGGGGTAGGCAGAGCATAAACGACCTAAACAAAGGTCGTTCCGCCACGTCTGACAAGTTTTGAGGGTTATTCCAGATAGATCTGTATATTGCTTTAGTGACAGGTTGATGTCAGCCCATCGCCTAAATTACAATACTGAAACGCTCAAATCCCTTAGCTGATTTTTACAGCATGCCCGGGAGGAGATGCCCGGGAGGAGATGCAGCTGGAACATTCTATGTTTTTCTATCACTCCCAGTCTAATCATGGAAGATAATATTCCTTATTATATTAAACGTATTACCTATTAGAAAAAAAAATACGTTTACGTACTTATTATGTTGCATGTTCAAGAGTATTAAGAGGCCCATTGACCTTTGTATGTGTAATATACATTATAATAATTAATGGCTCTCACTCATGTTATAATTATAATTATTGATCTCGAATAGGTACAAATTATTGATGAACTTGTAGTAGAATTCACAGGTAATTCAATTTAAATTCTATATATATAGGAAAACTTTGTCTTTACCAGATAATAATTACTCATATTCTTTAGCAATAGGCCGCCTATATTGTACTGTTTTGTTCCGTTATTTTTCTTATGTATGTATTTGTGTTTCTTTGTGCAATAATGTATTTTGTATTGTATTGTACAATAATCGATTTTGCTAATCCAATTACATTCGTAATTAAGGCCCGTATTTATGAAGCGATCTCAACATTGAGAGCAATATTTATTTATTTATTTATTTATTTAACAATTTATTGTACACACTAAAGAACATAAAATACAAACAAAAAAGAAACAAGACACAACAGGCACTGCTTAATATTAAGTATTGGTTTGACTGGCCCTTTTGTACTGAAATGACATTTCTGATACGAACTTAATTTCGCTGTCATTCTTGAGAGCTGATTATAAATACGGGTCTAAGTATACCATCTAATACGAATCCCATCAGTCACTAGGTAGGTATATGCATATGGAATCAAGTACATCAAACTAACCAATCAAAATTAATCTACTGTAACAGTCACAAATTAACTTTGAATTAATCAATGTAAGCATAGCGAATGTCATGAATTTATAACTCCTTGATGAACGAGAAATCAAATTAAGATATCTTAAAAATAAATTAAACAAAGTAGACACTTTAAAAAAGAGAGACAAGCTCTGAACAGGGACTGTTTTCGGTAGAGATAAAGGTTAAATATAGGTTATGAAATAGCGGTAGCGGTTTGTTTAACCCCTTTAATTTCACCCGTCTCAAAACCTCTCAGAGCCTCTGAATAATAAATAATTAGAGATTATATTTTTGCGAAGTGTCAGAGTTTTTGTTATTGTATACTTATTTAAAAAATCATTAATTAAGCTCAAATTGAGTTAAAAAATCTTCAAATACTGTCTTTATAGATCGAGAATCCTTATTTAAAAGATCATAGAATGAATGTTCCACCTCCTTCCCTTCCCGAGTACACTTTAAAAGTGAGCAGAGAGACGACGACAACGAGGTTGATGTTGCAAAAACGCCCTATTGTGAGATCGTTGATGATCTGCCTAACCCGTAAGGAATACAGGCGTGACAATGTGTATGCACGTACATGAAGTTAGTCCACATTAGTGTGATCAAGACTTCGCAGCGGCGGGTAATTAAGCTCAAATTGAGTTGAATCATCGACGCGCTGTTTGCGTTCTTGCGCCGGCACTGTTAATCGCGTTAGCTGAATTATGGTTCACAAGCTATTAGCTCTGTGATTTAACTTGAAACAGTTTATTTAAAAATGGCTAACTATAAAATTGCATCATAGAATCGATCGCGGTCATGATTGGCCTAAACCACAGAATATATAATAGTACTAGGGTACAGAAGACGCACTCTAAAACCACATCGTAACAAAAATAAATCTTTACGCCCGAGAATAAAGTCCAATTCCGTTCGCAAGCGCATCAATACCTACTTTTATAATAACCTACCGATCGCGCATGCAAGCAAAAATGTGCCGAATAGCTACGCGCGAGAGTTATTATTTCTTTGAAAGTCTCAAACAGCTCGCTCACTCGCACGCTTTAGGGTTGCGACCTTGCGACTAGCGACTTTTGGTGACGTAACGGAAATTGTCTGGTAGGTGAAATAGGTATCATATCACAGGAATAATTTATATATTCTACCTAGGTATAATCCAATCGATTTTCGGTGAGATCGGCCAACTGCGCTAGACTAGTTTTTAGTTCCCAAATGTTCCCGCCGGGAATCGAACCCAGGACCTCCGGGTCGAAAGCCAATAGCTCAGACCACGGAGGCCGTTTACTTATAGGTATACTTTAGTTGTTAAGTAAGTAGGTATAAGCACCTAACCTACTTATATTATTAAATTTATCGAAAGAGTCTAGAAAACTACCATACAGATTAATTAAGTCATTTAAATATAAACTAAAACTTGGCGCGATAACTTTAACAAGGCGACTGCGATACGCTTGCGTGTGCGGAATATACAGTACGAATCGAGCGACGCGCGACAGCCTACTGAACTAAGCCCCACGCGTGGGGCGGTGCAAGTACTTGTAGCTTCATGCCTACCGGCCGGAGTGCGCCAGGCCTGCCTAAACTGAGGTCATTCTGAGCACTCACAAGAGCTATTTTACTTGTTCCTGCTAAACTTAGACGTCGACGTTTCGACCATATGTCTAAGATGGTCTTCATCAGGACGAACGCGAAGATAACACACTTCATCAGGTGTGATCTTGGCCAGGTAGTGGTATGGTCAAAACGTCGAGGTCCAAGCCTCCATTCAACAAAAACAAATAAACTGCTACAAAATATTCATAACTCGCATAGCTAATAAAAATACTAGCTAGCCGTAAAATAATTTGTTTTGTTTTTCAGAATCGAAACTCTTCATAGATTACCTTTTCATAGATTTTTGAAAAGCGTTTGACTTCAATGAAGATTTTTACCAAACAAAGCGGAGATTGAACAATAGCTTCGGCCATTTTTTCCTTTTTCCTTAACGAACTGTAGGTTTTAAACTAATCCAATTTTGAGATTGAATTTCAATACGCGAAGAAATTCATTTCGTTTCGGGAATTCGGTATTCAAATCAGAAGCAATTTTTATTAGCTACCTATGTTATTTTAGGTTTTTAGGGGATGGTAAAAAAACGCTTCCATGCTGGACTGGGAGTGATAGAAAAACATAGAATGAGCCAGCTGCATCTCCTCCTGGGCATGCTGTAAAAATCAGCTAAGGGAATCGAGGGTTTCAGTGTATTGCAATTTAGGCGATGGGCTGACAACCCGTCACTATAGCAATATACATAATCATCATCTGTATTAGCCCTCGAAACTTGTCAGACGTGGCGGAACAACCTATGTTTAGGTCGTTTTTGCTCTGCCTACCCCATTAGGGATACAGGCGTGATTTTATGTATGTATGTAAAGAATATGAGTAATTATTATCTGGTAAAGACAAAGTTTTCCTATATATATAGAATTTAAATTGAATTACCTGTGAATTCTACTACAAGTTCATCAATAATTTGTACCTATTCGAGATCAATAATTATAATTATAACATGAGTGAGAGCCATTAATTATTATAATGTATATTACACATACAAAGGTCAATGGGCCTCTTAATACTCTTGAACATGCAACATAATAAGTACGTAAACGTATTTTTTTTTCTAATAGGTAATACGTTTAATATAATAAGGAATATTATCTTCCATGATTAGACTGGGAGTGATAGAAAAACATAGAATGTTCCAGCTGCATCTCCTCCCGGGCATCTCCTCCCGGGCATGCTGTAAAAATCAGCTAAGGGATTTGAGCGTTTCAGTATTGTAATTTAGGCGATGGGCTGACATCAACCTGTCACTAAAGCAATATACAGATCTATCTGGAATAACCCTCAAAACTTGTCAGACGTGGCGGAACGACCTTTGTTTAGGTCGTTTATGCTCTGCCTACCCCATTAGGGATACAGGCGTGATTTTATGTATGTATGTATGTAAAGAATATGAGTAATTATTATCTGGTAAAAACAAAGTTTTCCTATATATATAGAATTTAAATTTAATTACCTGTAAATTCTACTACAAGTTCATCAATAATTTGTACCTATTCAAGATCAATAATTATAATTATAACATGAGTGAGAGCCATTAATTATTATAATGTATATTACACATACAAAGGTCAATGGGCCTCTTAATACATACGTAACACGCAACATAATACGTAAGTAAACGTATTTTTTTTCTAATAGGAAATACGTTTAATATAACAAGGCATATTATCTTCCATGCTTAGACTGAGAGTGATAGAAAAACATAGAATGTTCCAGCTGCATCTCCTCCCGGGCGTGCTGTAAAAATCAGCTAAGGGATTTGAGCGTTTCAGTATTGTAATTTAGGCGATGGGCTGACATCAACCTGTCACTAAAGCAATATACAGATCTATCTGGAATACCCCTCAAAACTTGTCAGACGTGGCGGAACGACCTTTGTTTAGGTCGTTTACGCTCTGCCTACCCCATTAGGGATAAAGGCGTGATTATATGTATGTATGTAGTTAGTAATACACCTTTCGCCCAGTCAAGAAGAGTAAATCCAAGAATTAGGCAGTATCGTTCTGAGCGTAGTGAGCAAAATATCCCAATTTCAAAAAGGGTCTATATCTTGGTGGATGTAACGGCAGAACTTGAATGCAGCCCACGCTGCAACGAGCAATTTTCCCGACTCAGCGTTTTGAAATAACTTCCATCTCAGTATAGAAGTACCGGCAATTTTCCGCCCCACCGCTTTTCCTTTATAAATCCTTGGTAACTTTGTTGTAACCTCAACTTAAACTTTACCTCTACTGACCTATCTTCTGAATTGCGAGAGCTCCAAACCGCTTGAGTGAATTCATGTTATTATTAATCTCGTTTCTTGTTATGTTAATTCCTATTGTAGTAATAACATTTCGTTCCGTATACCTACTTATTATTCATGTTGGGTGGAGTTTTATCTTAGATTTTGAGACTGAGTGCAACGCGACGTAGCGCGTAGCTTATATTTGCTACGAATTTCGTAGCACAGGCGTTTCCTCCGGCATATAGCTTGCATGAAATCTGCAAGTTGTATTCAGCTTTTGTAATAGAAACGTAAACTTGCATGCATGCTGTGACTTGCATGCGGGTGGTTGCGAAAGAGTGACGTCGTTTAGTTGCATGCAAGTACTTCTATAATTGAATAGTGGCTTAAGCATGATTGGCACACTCGGCCTATTAATATAGGGTTAGTATATTCTTTCCCAAACGTCTATCACTATTCTATTCTCTACATACATCCTACCCACATCCTACCTCTACATAATTCAAATTAAAAATCTACAAAGAAGTATTGGATTACATTTGTCTTTCCTAAAGTCAACATTCTGCTTCATATTACGGAAAAAAGTTTATCGTTACAGAAACCTTTTAAATACGAGTATAATTAAAAAACAAAATTCAAAAGCGTTTGAGCTTACCGCCTTTCACTCTCAAAATGTCTGTACAAGTTCACAGACTGGCCACAACGGCCAACTTTATCTAAAGCCCCAGACGTAGCCTTGGCTTCCGTTTTAACTCTCCATGTTTCCTGAACATGGTACTAGAGATGTCACAGCAATGTCACGGATACGGATAATTATTTATTTATGACATAAAATATTCGTGGATTTATTTGATGGTTGGTTACAGCATGAAATGTAAAAACTAAGGATCAATTACACCGGGATGATGTTGCTTGAAGATGCATCTCGTCGTACGTACGTACCACGCGAAGTGACAGGCTGCACTGCGGCGCATCTCGACGACCCCACGAGGAAATGCAAGTTCTAGCAATGAAATCTTTTTGGATAGTCAATAAAGTTCTATATTACATCACGCTCCCAGTGTACAATAGGTACTAAGGGCGTTTACGCACTGCCATCCGAATCCGATCCAAATCCGTAAAAATTATATGGAAGCTGTCAAACATTTTCACGCCAATCCATACAAATTTTCACGGATTCGGAGCAGTGCGTAAACGCTCTAAGTTATATGTCGTCACAAATATGCGAACATTATAGAGTTACGTTACGTCACGGATTGGCAAGGTTGTGTGTTTGAGTCCCGCTTAAATTAAATTATGGATTTTAATTTTGTAGTGGCGTTCCGAGTTTGGGTAATTTGATATTTCGACACGCGCAGCGAACGAATACGGATGCGGATGTCAACATCTAGAACAACTCTATTAGTTGCTCGTGTCTAATAAAGCGTCCTCGCCGCCTCTGGATTGCTAATTTGAAACTATTTGGTCTCCACTTTGCATTTAAATGAGACATCGGGCAGGCAAGCGTCTAGGAACCCCTGAACTTCAATCCTGGGGAATTACTGTCATTTTCTTGCAGAAAATTATGCATTTTCATCTTTCAGGTAAGTTAGTGTCAGAAGATGAGATTTTTAGGATGCCTTTTTTCGAATGCCTGAACGTTGCTCTTTTAAAATTTCTCTCAGACTTCTCAAGAAACTGTACGGTTATCCTAAAGTGGATAACTGTAATTGGCTTTCAGTGTAATCATATATTGTAATATTATGCTGTTGTTATCCAGAATTTAAAAGAAAGAAATTCTAGAAAATGTTTGAATTTATTACAGCCAACTACAACAAAAGCACAAAGAAGCCAATATTTTTTAACCTGTCCCGTGTACCAGCAATCTTTGAAAATACTAGCACAGGACATACATACATACATACATATAGTCACGCTTTTATCCCTAATGGGGTAGGCAGAGCGTAAACGACCTAAAAAAAGGTAGTTCCGCCACATCTGACAAGTTTTGAGGGTTGTTTAAGATAGATCTGTATATTGCTGTAGTGACAGGTTGTCAGCCCATCGCCTAAATTACAATATACTGAAACCCTCAGATCCCTTAGCTGATTTTTACAGCATGCCCGGGAGGAGATGCAGCTGGCGCATTCTATGTTTTTCTATCACTCCCAGTCCAGCATGGAAGTACAATGCAGCAAAATGAACTCGTGCACTCCAAGGCAAACACTACACAAAGCCGTACGTCCAGTGAAGTTATTTTAAAATCATGGGCTTTTAAACTGTGGACATCAAAATGTCAAACACCTGGGTGTGTTTTAACCTACAGCGCGAAGAATGGTTGTCTTGTCTAAACTTACCAAAGAGTGAAGCAGATATTATTAAACATATTCATCATTTTAAAAGATATTGGGATACAAATTGTTTGGTAAAAATGTCTCTAAATTTATATATAGGTAATATCGACTATATAACTACATAATTATTATATAGTTGAAAAAAATTACAAAGTTGCCTCCTTCTCTTGATAATCATGACAATATCGACTTGTTATGGGTAGAATAAACAGTTTTAATGTAAGAAAATTATTCTGTAATAATCACATCAAGGTTTCATAGTAGGTATAATGTCTTTTTTTTTTAAATTGTATATTTCAAACAAAAAAAACTAGATTTACTGCGATTTTCGCACACGCGACGCGCGACCGCAGACGTAACTGCCACGCGGTAGCGCGCAGTAAATAAGTATTATTTCAATGATATTTCGGGCGATATTCGTATATCTTCAAACGAATGTGTGTATCTGAGGCTCGGATCAGACTCTTTTGGTTTTTTAGTACCTGCCTAAATATTAATTTGAGTGGCAAACATGTCTCTAAAAACTGTCTATCTAATATTTTATCAATGTTTTAAGTAAAAAATTAAAAAATATATTTTGTGTTTCTTAATGCTTAAGCAGGGTCGGTTTCTTTTAAAAACATAATCCCGAAACAGTTTGTTTTCAGACCAGGAGGTGGAAGAGCGGAATTTAAAATGTCCGACACGAACTGTTTTCTTTAAAATAGAAAAGACCAATCTTTCAGGATTAAACCGGTTTAAACTGGCTCAGCATTTCACGAATGAATGGCGAGGAGAAGCGCTTTAATAATGGCTACGGTTTATCAAGACAGAGATACAATTTGAGGGTAATGAAACGTGTCTTCCCTAAATATTATCTTAGAGATGCCTTAGACTGATATTTTAAGTTAGATAGCTTCAAACACGTAGGTGCCAATGTAAAATAAAAAAATTAACCCTTCATCTTTTCATCAAGTGAGTATCTACTCGAGTCGACGTACGAACCAATGACCCATAGTGTCAGAGTTTTTGAACTGCCTAGAAGTTGCCCTACAATGCGCGGCATACTTTTTCTCCCAGACAGTCAGGCGATTCAGCATGCATTGTCCTAAATAGCCAAACCGGGGTATACATCTCACAAAGTAATAAATTGACTATATTAAATTTTATGTTCCATGTTGGAATCGAACACACATCCTAGGTTCAGAAGCCTTTGGCTCGATCACTAGAGAGACAGTTAATCCTTAAAACTTATACTAAGTAATTTTGTGTTTTAACCTCGAAAGTTCATGCTCGTGATTCATGTTTCAAACATAAAATACCAGTGTGAATGCAGAGTTTCAGGAACATAGAATGTATCCCCACAATAACATTGTAAAGATAAAGAACAAAGGAAACTTCTGACACTGCTTTATATTGACTCCTGTCAGCGTAAAATTGCAACAACTGTTAGTTTACAACCTTACTCGTCTGTTTATAAACTATCGGTAGGTTAGGTTACGTTAGTTTATAAACTTCCTAAGATAGATTATAATCTAACGGTTTATACAATATTAAGGTGACATATAGTGGGTATTAAGGCTATAATGGCTGAATGCGAACAATACGGCATGTAAGGGACAGCTTAAATTAAAGCTAGTGGTTGCTCAGTCAATGAAACTGAACAACTTTCATCAAGTAACTCTTTTAGGATATAATATTTTTTACCTTTCCCATAGTAAATTGTCACCTCGATCAGATAATTTGTTTAGGAAAACAAATCTTTTTCGTTGAAAGTGCCCATGGCTGTCAGTAATTGCTTACCATCAGGTGATCATGGGCTCCCGATCCTGAGGTCCTAGGTTCGCTTCCCAGGGAAGAAACACAAAGTTGAAATATGTGAATTTATCACTTTGTGAGATTTTCCCGAGTTTGGTTAGAACAATGTAGGCTGAATGGGCGCTTTTCCACTAGACGGCACGTCAACGGCAACGGCGACGGCACGGTACCGTCGACGATATCGTAGGTGAGATAATGTATGAAAAACAATGAAATTATATGACACGCTTTTCCACTTGCCGGCACGGCACCGTCACGGCATGTCATCGATTCCCATAGATATTGTCACGTGATCGTTCCGTGCCGTCGCCGTTGCCGTTGACGTGACGTCTAGTGGAAAAGCGCCCAATCTCGCATAAGTCGTTAGTCCCGGTCGTTGTTATTAAAACAAAACAAGTCAGAGGTCTCTGTGCTTTTGGTTTTACCGTATTCGGGTAAAAAATAGAAGAGTTTCTGTAATAATTCAATCATTACATTAGTATGAGATAGGATCTTTATGAAATCACTCAAATTAAAAGTTGGTCCTGAACCTGAGGCCATAAATTATTTTCTTTATGTTTAACTTTTTTAAATATCCCACGTTTATCTTAAACTTTAGCGCGTAAAATTTGAAGTCAAGGTAGTATTAAAATATTACAGGCTCTTGAGGGATATAAAACGTGCGAAAGATAACCTTGAATAAACTCAAGGTTGGTTTTTACATAGACGACAAAAATTCGAGAGTAACCGCAACCACCCCTTTAGATATTTTTTTTATTGTTCAAAGAGTGTATCCTTGATTCTTGTTTAGGTCAAAGGTGATAGAAATATATACGACGGTAGAGAACTTTTACTTAAAGAGTAATTATATCAATCTTGTAGTTTCTTCGAAGAGATTATAGATGAGTTAAATGTATGAATATTATTTCAAGTAAGAAACTTGATTCCGTAAAAAATAACAAGTTTATTTATCTAACAATATATTTATTTAAACAATGGTACAGGATTCAGACAGTTTTTTTCTACTAATGTTTAATGCATTGAGTTTCTTTAACTTTGTTCGTAGGTATTCTCGAGCAAATTCATCATAAAGTTTTAAGTAATATTTTATTTTCAGTATCCTCATTCCATTTCTTTTCATTCGTCTACGTTTCGGTATCTATGCGGGCTTGTGCCAAGTCGCGCCAACCCGCCAAACCGTAGACATAATCTACGCCTCAGAGCGCTACGCCGTAGCTCGAATGCAGTCCCACTGCTACGACGTAGCAAATGGGCGTTTTTCCACTAGACGGCACGTCCACGGCAACGGCAACGGCACGGTATCATCGACATCGTGGTCGAGATAATGTATGAAAATCGATGAAAATATATGGCACGCTTTTCGGCAACGGCACGGCATTTATTTCTACCGGTAGGCTATTAATAAAATACCTACTAGTTCATTATCATCTGAATCAGATGATGGTGTTCTTCTTCTTTTGTGTGTGTTTCGAGTCGATCGACGTTGGTGTAACGAACCGGTGGTCGCTTTGATTAAGAATATATAGTGGAACTAGTGTGAATAGTTGTTTATTAATAGTAACATTGAGTTCCATCAAGAAATAACTACACAAAGTGTGACATACCAATCGGTAACGTCACGGTATCACCCGCCGCGCTCATAAGTAACCTGTGACGGTATCGTTGCAGGTGCCGGCCGACCTGCCAAAATGCACATGTCTTGTATACGTAGGTAGCTTGTGCGTTTGCGCGTGCAAATGGGGATAAAAACGCAAATCTAATTGCAGATGGCGCCACTGTTGAGTGTTCCAAACTGACCAATCACAGGAAAAAGGAACACTCAACAGTGGTGCCATTTAGTTCTCAGTTTTTAACCCCATTGGACGATATTTTCGAGGATAATATCGTCCCAGTAGAAAAACAGAAACACGGTATCGCTATCGTGCCATAGCCGTGCCGTAGACGTGCCGTCTAGTGGAAAAACTCCCAATCTTGGTGCATGTGACAAATTTTGACAAGTATGTCATATTGAGTACGATCGTGTCTTGAATCTTGATATTCGTATCAGTTTGTATTGATATCTGTTCTTGTTTTACTGGAATATGAATAGAATAGTACCTATAGACTGTGGAAGTATTTTCTCTTGAATGATAAAATAAAAATAATATAGATAGCTATTAGGCATTTTATCGGGTTTTTGAGTTCCCGATATTTCAATGCTGTTATACAAGCATCGTCATGATCATGGGTAGACTGGACAAAACTGCAATATATATAATATTTAAAATAACCGCGAAAGTTTAAAAATAAGTGTTAAATATAGATAGATGGGTATCTATCAAAAAAAGTTGGTCGACAAAATAAATCGGTACCAAAGAAGAAAGAAGAAGAAATAGCGAAAAGACATCTTGAACTCCGCCGAGCCGTGTATACTTCTTCAATATAAAGTTTATTCGAACTTATTCAAATGTGACTGTAATCTACTTATGCCTTGTACAGACCTGTTGGACTAAATTGTAAATATTTTAGGAATGGGCATAATAAATCATGATAGTAATCATAATCTTAGTTATTATACATAAGTAATAGGTACGGTTAATAGGAAGCTATTATGCTTATGGAGTAGGTCATTTTAGAAAAAAAAAGTAGATCGCTAAAGTGATAGCTTGCCAGTCCATTGTCACATTGTTTACCTTGGAATAATGCCTTTACCTCAAAATCATGACTTCTACAATTTGTCTGGAAAGAAAAGTACCTTGAAGATTCTATATTTCTTTTCTAATTTTATTTTTCTCCAAATAATCGAACACTTTTTTCACAACAAGTTTTTAGGTAGTTTATTCAGTCAGTCGATCTATACGCTCTCATTCAGTGTGTGATGTGGAGGTGCACTGTGCATTACCGGTGGAAATGCAGCGGCGAACGCGGGAAATAGTCGCGTCTCCTCAGGGTGCGGCAGATACGATTGATAGGAAGCTATTATGCTTCTGAAAGCTCTTTCACATATTTCCATATGGCTTCTAGGAATTTTATTAGGAAGATGCTTAGAGCAACGCGGCCTTCCGTTCCGTACCGAATGGAAGCTCTAAGAGGAGATGCTTTAAATTTCATTTCAAATAGGTAGAAAATAGCATAAATAAATAACTAGTTAGCTGCCTCAAATAAAGCGGCACAGGCAAAATACTACGAGAGAAATTTTTTTAAAAGCTCGATTATCTAATTTTTGCTGCAATAAACTGATGATACAAGAATTTCTGTTGACGAAACAATAACAGGTTTTATTTTTTATTTAAACGTAAATAAGTTATTCAAATAATGCGTTTGACGTCTTATTTTTTTTACAAAATTTATATTTTTGCTTCACAGTCATTATAATCCCATATCTGCAGTTTCTAGTTTGTTTAAGACATTTGGATCAACGCCATTTGGCTAAAGCTCGACCACTAATCTTTTCAAACTAATATTATGAATGTTCGGTACTAAGACAGTGATCAATGAAATGTTCGTCATTTCATCTCAAGCGTACAAGATATATGATAATAATGGGCGCTTTTCCACTAGACGGCACGTCAACGGCAACGGCGACGGCACGGTACCGTCGACGATATCGTAGGTGAGATAATGTATGAAAATCAATGAAATTATATGACACGCTTTTCCACTTGACGGCACGGCACCGTCACGGCATGTCATCGATTCCCATAGATATTGTCACGTGATCGTCGCCGTGCCGTCGCCGTTGCCGTTGACGTGACGTCTAGTGGAAAAGCGCCCAGGGTGTAAGAGTCAGCTTCCCGCTAACTGATAGGGATAGGGGTTGCTCGGTTAACGAAACTGAACAACTTCCACCAAGTTTTTATATAATACGCAAAAGCATAATATGCAAAAAGAAAAAATGAAAATCAACTTGAAGATACGTTTTAATACACACATTCAGCCCTTGCTAGAAAAGGACAACTGCAAAAGCACGACAAAGTCTTTATTGAAAGGAATTTCAATTATTTCGAGTCCTTTAATTAATATTTCAATTCAAGTACAGAATTTTCATCTCACGACTGCCGCTTTGCCATATTTGTGTGTGTAAATGAACCTACGCGTGCAATTTCTTAGTGTGCGTGAGTTCGCTATAGTAAACCTGTAGTGACGCACACAAGGGCGCGTATCTGAACGCACACCCACAAATATGGCCGAGCGGCAGTCGTGAGATTAAACAATATAGGAACAAATTCATACAGGATTTACATTGCATCAGAAAATAGGTCAGTTATTTATAGTACAGGAAGTAGAACACAGATACGCTGATATTACATTTTCTCTATTGTTGTTTGAAAATGAAATTGGAAACTACCTGGTTACTTTAGTACTGAAATTTTAGTCATCGTACACTAGGGTTCGTATTTATAAAGCTATCTCAAGATTGAGAGCAATATTAAGTGCGGATTTGACAGGTGATTTTGTACTGGAATGACGTTTCTGATACGAACTCAAACTCGCTGTCACTCTTGAGGTGATTATAAATACGGGCCTAGGTACTGCTAAAATAATAATAATGCCGTTTTAGAGCACATTTAAAAAAAAATGGCGTCAACTTTCACAAACATGATCAATTTTTATACTTCATAGGTAAGTTTTCATAAATTACTTAAGTGTTAAATTAAACAATGCAGGTATTAATCTTCTACCCAATTTGTAAATAGATATTTCCTACGTTTATAGACGTCATAACAAAAAACACCTTGTCAATCTTGGATCTCAACGCGGCGATTCAATATTGCTGCCATCCTTTCATCAAACCAGGGATCCAGGGATTAGGTGAGCATGGGTACACTCTATTTATATGTGTTATATTATATATATAGGTACTCTGTGGGTATAGCTATAAATGTGAATTGAGTTTCTCCGGTGACAGGAAGAGAGCTATTATACAGGGAGTAAAAAAAGTACTGCGTTCCTTTAAACCACATGTTCTACTGATGATACCAAACAACTTTCCTAAAGCACAAAAATTTTACTACTTGTAGTCTCACGCACCGACAGAACACAGCAAGCTGTTTGGCGCCGGACTCCGGTGAGAGGGTGGTCGCGAGCCAGGCGGCCCCTTGCGGAGCCTACCACCGGCCGGACTTATTCACAGGCAAGCCTGTGTTGCCGTTGCCCGGGGTGGACCACTAGGAGGTAGATCCCATCCCAACCCCAAATCCATCCAAATTTAATTCCACAAGGGTTGGTTAGAACATGTCCTATCCAAAATATAAACCATTTCGCCAAACTAACCAGCTAATTTAATCAGTACCACATTGCGGGTAGTGTAAGGTATCAATTAGGTATATTAATCCAGTAATTTGGTTAATGTTACGGTACGATAGGCTACCTAATAGCTAGTCAATTTAATTTTACCTAAATAAATTTATATTGCCAGTGTGGTGCCGGTTTAGAATAGCTGCATCGCCCCATGTAGTATGTTGGGAGGGGAAAAGGACACATGGAGCGCTCCCTTTACCTATAAATAATAAAAACAGACATATTAGGTACATTGCGTGTCAATCCATCTGACGTAGTGACTGTTGACAACACCCACAATTTTACGCGTCATCTGTCAAATATTGCCGCCATGTTGCGCAAATGCGCACCAAAATCTTGCAGAAAAAGCAATCTGTCACTGTAGCAATATACATTATTTTCTATAATAATAATAACCCTCAGAACTTGTCAAACGTGGCGGAACGACCTTTGTATAGGTCGTTTTTGCTCTGCCTACCCCATCAGGGATAAAGGCGTGATTATAATGTATGTATGTATGTAAGTTCATTGAACTGCTACTTTCAAATTAATAAAGTTTCGCCTTTGATTAAAACACATTTTGTTGAGACCTAAGGCATTGAAATTCAATCTAAATTCTCGTAAACAATGTAGATGATTGAATCCGTAAATCTTACTTTTGTTCCGTTATCACAAGAACAATCAAACGATGCTAACTAAACGGCTTATTGGACTTTATTCGTTTTTGTTATAGATTATGTAGATCTTTGTGAGATTGTTTCAAATTTGTTTAGGACAATACAGGCTGACAGACGACGTTTTTGTTAACAACAACTAGTCAAACGGTTCCAAACTCTTGGTTCATCAGTCAAACATTGGTTCTCGTCAATCCAAGATAATGATGAACAGAAGGTATCTATTAAAATATGTAGTAAATAATGTAGCTATGACACTATTATACAACGTGTAACAAAAAGGGTATATGCATCGTGAAATGTGTGAATCTACCCATGAAACTGAACAACTTTCCCTAAGGAACATAGGTCGAAAAACGAAAAACAATTTTTGACCTTCCATACAAAATGCATCAGCTGATAGCGCATTTAGTATGCGAAGTCAAAACTGTTTTTTCGTATTTCGACCTATGTTCCTAGGGGAAAGTTGTTCAGTTTCATGGGTAGATTCACACATTTCACGATGCATATACCCTTTATGTTACATGTTGTATATTCTGTGACATAGGTGCGATTTTTAGGAATAAATGTGTTAGGGGTTGATTTGCGGCATGACTGTTTCTGCCACGGCCAGTTTTACGTGGCATGCTCACGCGTGAGCTCTCCAACTAGCCTGGTTATATCAGTTCCAGCTTCTAAATTGGTAAAAAACATTGTTTACAAAGAAATACTGTAAAGAACGATAGGTGCTCATCTAAGTGCATTTTAGACATTCACTTCGTTAGGCAAATAATGATGGTTTGGCGTTCAAGTTCGAGTGATCAGGTAGATACCTTATTCAACTTTGCCCATGAACGCAGCTCTATAATATTTTTACAATAAATAATAGCACGAAAAAAAGAAAATACTCTTCGCAGACGAAGTGACGGGTAAAAGCTAGTCTGCATATAAACTGCCTACCTGCGCCCGGCTTCGACATTCCTATTTTATTACATCAGCACAAAATAATGGTTCACATAACGGCAATATTTGTTGATTTATTGTTTCGAGCACGTTGTTTTGTGAATATGATTTGATTACCACAGGATGACTTTGTCTCTATTGTGGGAAAAAGCTCTGGTGCAGAACAGGGACTCGTTTTTATTCCGATTTGTATAATCTACGAATATATTAAGCAGTACATACTTAAAAACTGTCAATCAAACAGAGAAGTTGGTCCACGTACAAATTTTGGCGAAATGGCGTATAAGCCCTTTCTACAAAACACCCATGATATCTAAAGGTTCGGTTTCGCTTACTAATAGTTCAGTGTTCTATTTAACAAAGTGGCCCTAGTGTGTATCACAAACTCTCTCTCTAGATGAAAATTAATTTTCAGTTTCGCCACAGGTAACTCGATGTATTGTTTATTTTTCATATATAGATATAGTGCCTATTGTAAGTTTTTAATAAAAACTGATAGAATGCTGCTATAGTTTGATTGTTCTCAGGATTAAGTAACAATAGAGGATTCAACAAGCTCGGTAAGGCATTGTCTGAGTTAAACCATGCAGCTTTATTGAATTTATGATAAAAAATACAAAACAACATTTTTTAAAATTTCTGAGGGCTGCTTTTATTGCGACTTAATACAAAATTATAGAACTAGATAGAAAGACTTGCCTCACAAGTCTTTCTAGTTCTATAATATTGAGTGCTTGTGATTCCAAAGGTTCAAGACTTTTACGTAACTCCACCAGCGAGAGAGTGAGAGAGTTTAAATGCCTCCGTACGTGGTCTAGTGGTTAGAGCCATGGGCTCCCGATCCAGAGCCTGTGGGTTCGATTCTCTCGGGACAGGACAAGAATTTGATTTATGTCAATTTATCACTTTGTCAGATTTTTCTCATTTTGGTAAGGATAATGCGGACTGGCTGAATTGTCTGTAAGAAAAAGAATTGCGTGCTTCGGAGGGCACGTTAAATCGTAATGGTCGCTGTCTTGATAGATTGTTTTTTAGAAACACCAGACTACGTCGGAAAAAGATGCCTCGACCTCACTGTCCAAGGCCCCAGATCACGCAGCAGACCGAAGAAGTGTTGGCTAGACGTCGTAAAAGCGGATATGGAAGAAAAATATGCCCAAGGCCGGGTAAAGTGAAAAGAAAAAGCTGGAAAGCGGAGCCCAGCATTAGGCCTTAAAAACACTAGGCAGAAGAAGAAACACCTTAGTGGCCTATTATATTTTTTTTTATTCATCCATTATAGGATAGGCAAAGGAACAGAGCCATACAGCCTCGTCTGATTTTTCATATCATCTTGAATTTGTATATCATTAAGGCATTTAGCCAAGTCTTCAATTTTCTTTTGATAAGGCAGTGTAGCCAAATCTTCTTAGCTGTTTATTTGACGGTTTAAAAACTCTGAAACCACTTCATTTGTTTAACTCCTCGCAAAATTATTAATACAACACAGCAAGTAAGTACGAAATTGCGTTCCATCCTTACGCGTTGCAGCGGTGGTGTAGGGAGCCATTAGCAAAGTTATAACAAGTTGATAATGCTCCCAACTTGACACTTCGCATCCGGCTGACAGCACTCTTCACTTAGATATACCGGCTTTGTGTTTGAAGTTAAGAGTAAAAAATGCTCTTAAGCTTCTTCCATACAGGCACAGATTACTAATAAGTTACTAACGATACAGTCTCCCATAGCAATAGAAAAACATCAGCAGACAGGATTCGAAGGTTACACTGCATTGTAATTTAGGCGACGGGCTAACAATCTGTCACTAATAAATTAGCATTAACTTACTTTTCCGTCTAAAATTACTCAATTGTCAATACTTACTTGTCAGACGTGGTGAAAACGCCTTTTAGTAGGCATTTCACGATCTGCCTGCCCCGTGAAGGATAAAGGCGTGACTTTATGTTTATGATTATGTAATGCTTCAAAGCTGGGTTGGGAGAAAACCGAATGTATACCAGCTAGGTAATTCCCTTTCCAGGCAAACTAGAGGTAAGTATACAGGGAATAAGTACTACGTTCCTTTAAACCACATGCTCTACTGATGATACCAAACAATTTCCCCAAAACACAAAATTTTTAGCTCGTAATAAAATTTTGCCTTGTCTATACAAAACTGCAGATTCCGGAGATTGTTTTGTATCATTAGTGGAACATGTGGTTTAAAGGAACGTAGTACTTTTTTTAACACCCTGTATAAATCAGTTGAAAGACTCGAAATTTTTAATATTAGTTATGAATTATTAGCAAGAAGTGAAAACCCCTTATACCGCATGTAAGGGACAGAAACTAATAGGGATTGCTCAGTCAAAGAAACTGAACAAACACCAGGAAATTCTTTCAGAAAATCATTTTTTTTTTTACTTTCTTATACAAAATAATACATGTAGTGTAGTAGTAGTTTCTGGTACCTACGCTGTCTCTTGCACCTGGCACTTTTATTAGGCTCGTATTTATAAAGCGATCTCAAGATTGAGAGCAATATTAAGTATGGATTTGACAGCCCGTTTTGTACTGAAATGCATTTCTAATACGAACTCAAACTAGCTGTCACTCTTGAGAGCTGACTATAAATACGGGCCATAATTTTGTTCTGATAAAATAAAAAGTCCCAGAGAAACAATCGGTTTAAATAAATGCTATCTCAACTATGTTTCGCCGCAGTGCACTTTACAACAACTTAGGAACATAATCTTTCACGGAAATGGAAGAACAACGGAAAAATGCTTTCTGTCTTGAAATATTTCCTCAGTTCTACAAATAATAAGGAAGAAACCTATTTAGAACTCCCGCTCTATAATATTTCATCTTCGGATTAGTACCATTTCACTGCAAGTCCTGAGGCTGCTCAAATATAGGGGGTGTTTATTTATTACGGTAGGATTTTTTTTAACACAAGTTTTGGTAGCTACTAAAATTTACTTAATAGCATCGATACAAAGAGTGGTCATTATTATGTCATTTAGCAGAATATAATGCTGATCGTTACACAAAAAAAGAAATTATATATTTTTTTTGTAAACCAACCGAGCCAATTAACAAAGGAAAGAGGATTTTGTGAGAAAGGGATGTATTGGAGCAATCAAAGAAAAGATGCTCAGAAAGCTTCAATCATCCCGCACTCCAACAAACAGTCCTCTATTAGTTAACTAGATAAGGGAACACCAATAATCTAAAAATTGAATTACTTTTGGGATCATAAAATCGGGGTTTGGAATTCAGGTAATAAAGCGCAGCAGCTGTAGATGAAAATAAAAGTTTTGGGGATTTCCCGTTGCGGCATGGGCCAGTAGCTATGACCGTTAAACTGTACACAATAAACGAGTAACCCCTCAGCCAAATTACGCTGCGCTGTACTAGTGACGAACTGACTCTAACACTAACTCTGTTTTTTTTGTTTCTCTTTGAAGTCTCAACGGTTGAACCGTTTTTTATTAAATTTGGCAGACCGATAGATGTTAAGCTGTAGAGGCTACTTTTTATTGCGGGAAAATGCCTCATTCTCACTGAACCTTTTAGCCACGGGTGAAACCGCGTGGCGGAAAGATAGACAACAAAAGCGTTTTAAATGAGTTAAAAAAAATACATGCAATACACGACCGACCCCTCAGTCAGATTACGCTGCGCTGTTCTGTAGCTAGTTGCGAACCTTAATGTGGCTCTCCGCGTTGATATGCAGATTAAATTCAACTTGGACGGCTGCGCTAATACCGGCTACTCAATCTGAGCTGACGAGGGATGTTTTATGATGGAGTCGTGTCTTTAGCAAGAATACAGAAATATTTTTAAAATATTATTTTTGTAAGGTATCTCCTGACTCTCGACTCTCTCCATTGTTTCATGATTAAAAATTGGCAGTAACAGGGATGTAGACTAGATTTTTTTTCTTTTTTTTTACATAATTATTTACTGTCTGACCCGAGATGAGTCTGAAGTACCTAACAAAAAAATTACCGACCCTACCTTAGACGCATCTAATTTCAGGGTAAAAGTGTGGGCAAAAAGTACACTCTCAATAATCCTTAGTAAATATGCTTAATATAGATTATAATAAGATAAATGTGAAGCCTTTGCCCAACAGTAGCACGACCTATAAAAAATCACATTGGTAGTTTATTATTGTTGGCATATCTACCAAGCATTGCTACCTAAGCCAAAACTAGTTACTCAACTTTTATTCATCCCACAATATTGTTAACTAACTGTCCAACTCTGTCCAATCTAGAGTAACTACAGGTAGGCAAGGTTTGAGCCTATTAGTACCACTGCGAGGACTACCCGCACATAATTTGTTCTACACTACAACACAGTGTAAGTAAAAGAAGCAGTAAAACTTCCTCTAATTTTCTTCCATGCTGGACTGGGAGTGATAGAAAAACATAGAATGTGCCTGCTGCATCTCCTCCCGGGCATGCTGTAAAAACTAGCTAAGGGATTCGAGGGTTTTAGTGTATTGCAATTTTAGGCGATGGGCTGACAACCCGTCACTATAGCAATAAACATCGTAATCATCCGTAATAACCCTCAAAACTTGTCAGACGTGACGGAACGACCTTTGTTTAGGTCGTTTCCGCTCTGCCTACCCCATTAGGGATAAAGGTGTGATTTTATGTATGTATGTATGATTTTGTCGATTATTCTTACAAACCGCGTAAGGCACCAACACATTGGTCTGGTGCATACGTTCCGATCAAAGCACGAATCAAATCGGACAAAATCATATCTACACCCTAGGGCTGAGAATGAGAATTACATCCATGGGATGTTGATCGGGCATAAAACGGTGGACAGACATATTGGCCTCGATTCACGCCGTCCAGTTACTTATTATAATTCTTAGTAGCTGGGGTAGGCACCGTTACCGTTTAAACAATGTAATTAAATGGCAGCATTGTTTGTGACGTCAACTGGTCCGTCGTCTGGAATTATTCTACTCTTTGTCCGAAGAGAATACCAGGTTCCCTTATACCATGGGTGTAGGTACATCAAATTTGTCTACCACTTCCTCTCTTTCTATCTTTCTAGCAATAATGGTATTAGATAGACGTGTCCAACCATCAAATGCTTCTAAGCTGTTATACTGTCTTATAATTTGTACTGTACGACTACCCTCGCCGGATCTTACCGGATTAAACTGGTTAACCAGAAGTGTAATGTAACCTTGATTGGATTCTCGTGTGTTGAGAATAATTGGCCATCAAATGTGGAACCGAACCGTAGTTGTAATTTGTGATGGTGAAATGACATTATTGGTCTACACGTTCAGGGTGAATCATGATGAATGATGACCTAGGCCTGTATTTATAATCAGTTCTTGAGACTGACAGCTAGTTTGAGTTCGTTTCAGAAATGTCATTTCAATACAAAACGGCCTGTCAAATCCGTACTTAATATTGCTCTCAATCTTGAGATCGTTTCATAAATACGAGCCCTAATAAAGGTCAAAGGGGAATATTCATTTACTACAATATCATACACGAAATGTAGAATTTGTGGGACTTGTAAAAAAATAAAAATATAATCCACGAGTAAAATGTCTATGTCAAGAGATGTCAAGTTTATCAGATTTTTGCTGTTAAAAAGCATCACATGTCCAACGGGAAATTCATAATAAAATGCGACCTGTAGGGTGGAATATAATAAAATACTAGAACGATAAAAAACTCATGAAGCTATGAAATTATTCATTGCGAACCATCTTTTAATACCGTTAAGGTTTTACGGCCATTTAAATATTGTATCGTAAACCGCATTTCTGAAAAGGTATGTGTTTTATTAAAAACTTAATCCTGTGCTCAGGACCGCCAGGCGCAGGAAACCTAATGAAATACCTGAGCAAGGAATTTCAGCTTCCCATCTTCTTTTCACCACCATCTTACCTGGTAAAGGTGATTCGATAATTTCCGAACGTAATTTTCTGTTAAGGCCCTATACATATACAGGGTGTTAATTTAATTGCGTGCCATAGCTCAGGGGGTGTTTCAGTAGCGTAAAAGGAGCCCATAAAAAATTATAAATAAAATCCAACTCATAAAATAAAAAAATATAATAGTCGTATTTATTATATTTCCAAGAACTGCGTCTTGCCACGACACGAGCTAAAATAGACGTCCGCTGCGTATACAATAGCCATTGATCATTTCTAATTTTAGATAATTATTAGTAGTATCCTATATGTGAGAGTTATCTGTGTTTGGATTTTGAGAGTCCTATACTGGCTATCGTGTCGCAGCAGTTTAGTAGCAAGACATCGTTT
>JARACY010004697.1:0-25522 GCA_029255725.1 Scrobipalpa atriplicella | reverse complement strand
TCTCCTAGGAACAAAGATCGAAATATGAAAAAAAAAATGTAGGCCAGATTGGTAAGACCCATACTTATTTAGTTTAGTCTGTCTTTCCAAGTTGCTCGCTGAAGATGAATAAGGCTACCTATCGACTTGCAGAATGAATCATGTGACGAAACATTTAGACGCCGACTAAAGAACCTTTTATTAAGAAATGTATTTTACTCTGTAACAGAGTATATGAAATGTAATTTTTAATATAATTTTAATTTTTTTCATTTCCTGACATTATTATCGACATGAATATTTAATTGTAATTAACATATTTTTATTTTATTCTATTTTAATAATTAGATAGGTATAATAGCTTTTATTGCTATTATTTGACATATTATATTTTTTATACTGTATACTTTGACGATCACATTACGGATGACATAATTGAATATTGATTGTAATTTAATTTAATTTTGAAACCAATAATTGTGAAATAAATGAACTGAACTGGTATTAGAAGTTTGGCCGGCAATTTTTTTACCCCCATTCAGACCCTAAACAGTTCCACCTACCGTGCCCTCCGAAGCACCTAGCTCTCGAGTCCATGGTGCTTCCTCTTGATACGCGCGTATGGTCCTATGTCAGGGTCCATTACAAAGTCGTATAACACTCCCGACCAGCTGTTGTGTTGTGGGAGATTCTCGTAGAATTCCGCTGCTATGCGCTTTACCTGGACAAAAATTAAATGATTTGAAACTCGCGAGTTTGATGGCAAAAACGCATTAAAATTACGCATGCTGGACCGGAGCGGAAGACATCATAGAATTTACCAGCTTCTTCTCTTCGGTGGCTTACTTACCAACAACGAAAAACAAATGGAGGAATATGTTACCAAAGTTAGATTTAGGAAGGCGAATAATCAAAAAAATTTCGCTGAAATTGAGGTAGTTATACGACATCTTCCTAGCCTTTTTCCCGTATTTCTCGGGGTTGGCTACCTAATCTAGGTGATTAGATTAGATTCACAGTCAGAGCGACTGCCATCTGACCTCCGCAACCCAGAAGGGAAACCAGACCCAATCCTAGATTAGGTTACACACAACCTTTGAATTTCTTCGTAGGTGTGTGCAGGTTTCCTCACGATGTTTTCCTTCACCGTAAATGTGCAGAATAAACGTACATATGAAATTCGAAATCCGAATAACACATTGGTACGTGGTGGGATTCGAACCACGACCTCCTGCACAGAAGGTCGCTCTGTGTAAAAACCAGTACCCTCGTTCAATCACCTAGATTAGGTAGCCGACCCCGAGAGATACGGGGAAAAGGCTAGGAAGATGATGATGACATACATACATAATAATCACGCCTTTATATCCCTAATGGGGCAGGGAGAGCGTAAACGACCTAAACAAAGGTCGTTCCGCCACGTCTGACAAGTTTTGAGGGTTATTCCAGATGGATCTGTGTATTGCTATAGTGACAGGTTGTCAGCCCATCGCCTAAATTACAATACTGAAACCCTCGAATCCCTTAGCTGATTTTTACAGCATGCCCGGGAGAAGATGCAGCTGGCACATTCTATGTTTTCTATCTCTCCCAGTCCAGCATGGAAGTAATAGTACATTACGATATAAGTGCGGTGGGTTGATCATCACAGCCGAGGCGATATTGCTAGTCCGAGCCGTAGGCGAGGGCTATAAGAAGGCAGAGGCTGTAATTATCAAAGCGCACGTATGTCGTACGACGTTTTATAACATATTTGCGAGGAAATAAATAGAACTAGATAAAAAAAAATAACAATACAGCGAAAAGAAAAAGCGCGCGGAATAATTTTTACTTATTCACAAATTAGGATGCGCGCGCATCAACGCTTTCTTTTCTAAGCCATAGTACAAAGAAACAAAAACCAGCCAGTATTACTAATAAAGTAAATTAATATTTTTTTGATTTTGTTACAGATAAATGGTTGTAATTTATAGTAAAAATTAATTAAATCAAAGAATTAAATGTTTATTTTATTATACTTTATCTCCCAAAGTTAATTTTATTTATAAAATGTTGACCACTTTTCTGCCATAAAAACTCTTTGCTAAGATTTAAAAAAGTACCGTTCGATAAACCGTGCGTTTTACCTAATTAAAAAAAAAACTCGTGTGTTTTACAGCACTCGTGCATTTTACATTACGATTACGCACAAGTACGTAATAAGATACAATACAATATTGAAATTGGTGTAATAAGAGACCCTTTACGAGAAAATGTGTTATAAAAGCTTATTTTTCTCACCTCTGGTAATCTGCTGCCGGGCACAGCTGGGAAGTCATGGTGTTCATTATGATAGCCCACGTTGAATGTCACCCAGTTGAGAGGGCCGTAGTACGAGTATGTCTCATAACCTTTTCTGAACATGTAGTGTTCTGAGATGAAATGACCTTAAAAAAAAACAAAAAATAATTAAAATTGGGTACTTGACTGGGTAGCTTAAAAAATTCAAAACGTTTATACTTAAAACTGATGGCTAAAAATATTGTGGATTTCATTCATCATTTAAAAAAAATGCACATTTCGATTTTAATAATCGAATTAAAAGTATATAAGTTATTGAAGTAGTCAATATTTACTAAAATGTGACGTCATAACTCACTATTTTCATACAAAAAAGCGTTTTTGACATTTCATAAAAAGTTGCTGATTGGACTAGTTGGAAAGTAGCCAATTCCCAGGGGGGGAACACTAAGTTGATATTTGTCAATTTATCACTTTGTGAGGTTTTCCCCAGTTTGGATAGGACATTGCAGGCTGAATCACCTGATTGTCCGAAAAGAAAAAGGATTCCGTGCTTCGGAGGGCACGTTAAGCCGTCGGTCCCGGTCGCTGTCTTTGATAGTGGTCGTTACTGAAACCATGTCAGAGGCCTATAGCTATGCTACTAGGCGGTTTGAAAACTCTGACCAGGGTTATATACAGATCTATCTGGAATAACCCTCAAAACTTGTCAGACGTGGCGGAGCAACCTTTGCTAAGGACGTTTACGCTCTGCCTACCCCTTTAGGGATAAAGGCGTGATTATAGTGTAACAGAAAGGGTATATGCATCGAGAAATGTGTGAATCTACCCATGAAACTAAACAACTTTCCCTAAGGAACATAGGTCGAAATACGAAAAAAAAATTGAATTCCCATACTAAATACGCTATCAGCTGATGTATTTTGTATGAAAGGTCACGATTTTTTTTTCGTTTTTCGACCTATGTTCCTTAGGGAAAGTTGTTCAGTTTCATGGGTAGATTCACACATTTCTCGATGCATATACCCTTTCTGTTACACCATGTATGTATGTATGATAAATAAGTATTATGTTGTAGAACTTACCAGCGACTGGGTGAACTCCCATGGCCATAAGGGATCCATATATCATGTATCCTAGCACCTTCCAACCTGGGAACAAGGAAAGGGTCAATATTATTAATGTAAAATACTTTTCTCCCATTTACCCGGAAATTGCTTCATTATTTAAAATAAAAACGTTTATTCCTGTTGGCCACCCCCAAATGGTTCCACTGATTTCGGCTGAAGGACTTGTTTCCACGCCAAGACTCTTAAAAAAAAAACTACTAAAGGTTAAGACAGTCAACATCCTCAGAAGTTTTTAAAAGAGAAATTAAAAATCATTTTCTAACACATTTGTATAGGTATTTCTCATTCAACCAACTGTCATTTCTATCACCTATCTGGTTATTTATTTCTCCTATCTCCCTTATTATAAGTATGTATTAGTCTATCGGTATTGTATAATATTAGTTCATTATAAAAAATTAGTTTATTTAAAAAAAATAGTTTATTAAAAAAGAGAGAAAAGGATGGGATGGTAGGCACGGGAAAGGACAGGAGCGACGGAAAGGACGGGAGCGACGGAAAGGATGGGAGTGACGGAAAGGATGGGAGTGACGGAAAGGATGGGAGTGACGGAAAGGATGGGAGTGACGGAAAGGATGGGAGTGACGGAAAGGACGGGAGTGACTGTATCTGTATAAAAGTTTCTTACACTAAAATTTAAATTGGCTACTTTCCAACTAGTCAAATCAGCAACTTTTTATGAAATGTCAAAAATGCTATTTTGTATGAAAATAGTAAATTATGACGTCACATTTTAGTAAATATTGACTAATCAAATCAATAACTTATATACTTTTAATTCGATTGTTAAAATCGAAATGTGCATTTTTTTTAAATGATGAATGAAATCCACAATATTTTTAGCCATCAGTTTTAAATATAAACGTTTTGAATTTTTTAAGCTACCCAGTCAAGTACCCAATTCGAACATTCAACATAAACCTTTATTTTCCAGTACCAAGGTGACGAAGTGATAGACACAGACCTACCAACTTTACTGGAAGCGAAACTGTTCAACACAACAGCTGGGAAGTTCGTCTGGGTGTGCTTGCAGCCGTTCTTCTATGCGTTTAGACCTCTAGTGGTCAGGCCCAAACCACCAACACCTTTGGAGCTGGTCAATCTAATTATACAGCTGTTTTTCGATGCTGTTGTTATTAAGTTGTTCGGTAAGTTTATAGTTTATTATTAATTATATTCAGTGTAAGAAACTTTTATACAGATACAGTCACTCCCGTCCTTTCCGTCACTCCCATCCTTTCCGTCACTCCCATCCTTTCCGTCACTCCCATCCTTTCCGTCACTCCCATCCTTTCCGTCACTCCCATCCTTTCCGTCGCTCCCGTCCTTTCCGTCGCTCCTGTCCTTTCCCGTGCCTACCATCCCATCCTTTTCTCTCTTTTTTAATAAACTATTTTTTTTAAATAAACTAATTTTTTATAATGAACTAATATTATACAATACCGATAGACTAATACATACTTATAATAAGGGAGATAGGAGAAATAAATAACCAGATAGGTGATAGAAATGACAGTTGGTTGAATGAGAAATACCTATACAAATGTGTTAGAAAATGATTTTTAATTTCTCTTTTAAAAACTTCTGAGGATGTTGACTGTCTTAACCTTTAGTAGTTTTTTTTTTAAGAGTCTTGGCGTGGAAACAAGTCCTTCAGCCGAAATCAGTGGAACCATTTGGGGGTGGCCAACAGGAATAAACGTTTTTATTTTAAATAATGAAGCAATTTCCGGGTAAATGGGAGAAAAGTATTTTACATTAATAATATTGACCCTTTCCTTGTTCCCAGGTTGGAAGGTGCTAGGATACATGATATATGGATCCCTTATGGCCATGGGAGTTCACCCAGTCGCTGGTAAGTTCTACAACATAATACTTATTTATCATACATACATACATGGTGTAACAGAAAGGGTATATGCATCGAGAAATGTGTGAATCTACCCATGAAACTGAACAACTTTCCCTAAGGAACATAGGTCGAAAAACGAAAAAAAAATCGTGACCTTTCATACAAAATACATCAGCTGATAGCGTATTTAGTATGGGAATTCAATTTTTTTTTCGTATTTCGACCTATGTTCCTTAGGGAAAGTTGTTTAGTTTCATGGGTAGATTCACACATTTCTCGATGCATATACCCTTTCTGTTACACTATAATCACGCCTTTATCCCTAAAGGGGTAGGCAGAGCGTAAACGTCCTTAGCAAAGGTTGCTCCGCCACGTCTGACAAGTTTTGAGGGTTATTCCAGATAGATCTGTATATAACCCTGGTCAGAGTTTTCAAACCGCCTAGTAGCATAGCTATAGGCCTCTGACATGGTTTCAGTAACGACCACTATCAAAGACAGCGACCGGGACCGACGGCTTAACGTGCCCTCCGAAGCACGGAATCCTTTTTCTTTTCGGACAATCAGGTGATTCAGCCTGCAATGTCCTATCCAAACTGGGGAAAACCTCACAAAGTGATAAATTGACAAATATCAACTTAGTGTTCCCCCCCTGGGAATTGGCTACTTTCCAACTAGTCCAATCAGCAACTTTTTATGAAATGTCAAAAACGCTTTTTTGTATGAAAATAGTGAGTTATGACGTCACATTTTAGTAAATATTGACTACTTCAATAACTTATATACTTTTAATTCGATTATTAAAATCGAAATGTGCATTTTTTTTAAATGATGAATGAAATCCACAATATTTTTAGCCATCAGTTTTAAGTATAAACGTTTTGAATTTTTTAAGCTACCCAGTCAAGTACCCAATTTTAATTATTTTTTGTTTTTTTTTAAGGTCATTTCATCTCAGAACACTACATGTTCAGAAAAGGTTATGAGACATACTCGTACTACGGCCCTCTCAACTGGGTGACATTCAACGTGGGCTATCATAATGAACACCATGACTTCCCAGCTGTGCCCGGCAGCAGATTACCAGAGGTGAGAAAAATAAGCTTTTATAACACATTTTCTCGTAAAGGGTCTCTTATTACACCAATTTCAATATTGTATTGTATCTTATTACGTACTTGTGCGTAATCGTAATGTAAAATGCACGAGTGCTGTAAAACACACGAGTTTTTTTTTTAATTAGGTAAAACGCACGGTTTATCGAACGGTACTTTTTTAAATCTTAGCAAAGAGTTTTTATGGCAGAAAAGTGGTCAACATTTTATAAATAAAATTAACTTTGGGAGATAAAGTATAATAAAATAAACATTTAATTCTTTGATTTAATTAATTTTTACTATAAATTACAACCATTTATCTGTAACAAAATCAAAAAAATATTAATTTACTTTATTAGTAATACTGGCTGGTTTTTGTTTCTTTGTACTATGGCTTAGAAAAGAAAGCGTTGATGCGCGCGCATCCTAATTTGTGAATAAGTAAAAATTATTCCGCGCGCTTTTTCTTTTCGCTGTATTGTTATTTTTTTTTATCTAGTTCTATTTATTTCCTCGCAAATATGTTATAAAACGTCGTACGACATACGTGCGCTTTGATAATTACAGCCTCTGCCTTCTTATAGCCCTCGCCTACGGCTCGGACTAGCAATATCGCCTCGGCTGTGATGATCAACCCACCGCACTTATATCGTAATGTACTATTACTTCCATGCTGGACTGGGAGAGATAGAAAACATAGAATGTGCCAGCTGCATCTTCTCCCGGGCATGCTGTAAAAATCAGCTAAGGGATTCGAGGGTTTCAGTATTGTAATTTAGGCGATGGGCTGACAACCTGTCACTATAGCAATACACAGATCCATCTGGAATAACCCTCAAAACTTGTCAGACGTGGCGGAACGACCTTTGTTTAGGTCGTTTACGCTCTCCCTGCCCCATTAGGGATAAAGGCGTGATTATTATGTATGTATGTCATCATCATCTTCCTAGCCTTTTCCCCGTATCTCTCGGGGTCGGCTACCTAATCTAGGTGATTGAACGAGGGTACTGGTTTTTACACAGAGCGACCTTCTGTGCAGGAGGTCGTGGTTCGAATCCCACCACGTACCAATGTGTTATTCGGATTTCGAATTTCATATGTACGTTTATTCTGCACATTTACGGTGAAGGAAAACATCGTGAGGAAACCTGCACACACCTACGAAGAAATTCAAAGGTTGTGTGTAACCTAATCTAGGATTGGGTCTGGTTTCCCTTCTGGGTTGCGGAGGTCAGATGGCAGTCGCTCTGACTGTGAATCTAATCTAATCACCTAGATTAGGTAGCCAACCCCGAGAAATACGGGAAAAAGGCTAGGAAGATGTCGTATAACTACCTCAATTTCAGCGAAATTTTTTTGATTATTCGCCTTCCTAAATCTAACTTTGGTAACATATTCCTCCATTTGTTTTTCGTTGTTGGTAAGTAAGCCACCGAAGAGAAGAAGCTGGTAAATTCTATGATGTCTTCCGCTCCGGTCCAGCATGCGTAATTTTAATGCGTTTTTGCCATCAAACTCGCGAGTTTCAAATCATTTAATTTTTGTCCAGGTAAAGCGCATAGCAGCGGAATTCTACGAGAATCTCCCACAACACAACAGCTGGTCGGGAGTGTTATACGACTTTGTAATGGACCCTGACATAGGACCATACGCGCGTATCAAGAGGAAGCACCATGGACTCGAGAGCTAGGTGCTTCGGAGGGCACGGTAGGTGGAACTGTTTAGGGTCTGAATGGGGGTAAAAAAATTGCCGGCCAAACTTCTAATACCAGTTCAGTTCATTTATTTCACAATTATTGGTTTCAAAATTAAATTAAATTACAATCAATATCAATTATGTCATCCGTAATGTGATCGTCAAAGTATACAGTATAAAAAATATAATATGTCAAATAATAGCAATAAAAGCTATTATACCTATCTAATTATTAAAATAGAATAAAATAAAAATATGTTAATTACAATTAAATATTCATGTCGATAATAATGTCAGGAAATGAAAAAAATTAAAATTATATTAAAAATTACATTTCATATACTCTGTTACAGAGTAAAATACATTTCTTAATAAAAGGTTCTTTAGTCGGCGTCTAAATGTTTCGTCACATGATTCATTCTGCAAGTCGATAGGTAGCTTATCATACAGCGAGCAACTTGGAAAGAAAATATAAAAAAAAGTATGGGCTCCCAATCTGGCCTACATTTTTTTTTTCATATTTCGATCTTTGTTCCTAGGAGACAGTGCTGCCGATTCGGTTACAGAACCAACTTAACTTATTTAAGTTTAGTCCTGTCACTTTCCATCTCGAGCGAACAGAAAAGGATGGCAATACAGACGGACTTATTATAAACCTGTCACATAGATCGAATGCACGAAACGAAACGCATTTTAGTCGGGACCCTTTCACATCACAACTTAATTTGACTTATTTTGAGCGTTATACGTCAGTTTGACACAATTATAATCAGCTGTTGTGTTGCTGTCTCTATTTTATTCAAATTTTAGAAAGTGACAGGACTAAACTTAAATTAGTTAAGTTGAAGCTTTTTACGAATCGAGGCCAGTTTCATGGGTTCATTTCATAACTTGAAAGGTCAGCAATTTTTTTTACACCCTGTATTTGTGAGAAGCACTCATAGTGCTATTTTATGTTTTGGAACATGAAAATATAGAACCCAGGAATTTTATTCGAGTGGAACTTGAACCTCTGACTTCGTCGGTCCGTGCCGCTGCTAACCAACTGGACTATCAGATATTCATAACACTCCGCGAAATTATTGGTCTCTAAGCGCCATTTATTACACAGTGCTATCGATTCTTGGAGAGCATGACTTAACTAAATCTTAACCAAAATTGTTGCCGTCCCTTTCTTTTCTCTCAGGATAGACAAAGACAGGTGACATTTTAGTCAAGATTTAGCGATTTTGTGCGCATACAAATAGATAGCAATGTGATTTTTTTTGTAACTATATTTTTATGTTTTAAAACTGTGTCAGAGTTTTAATACTTATGTTTGTATATCACTTCCTGTTACAAATTGAAATGGGATAATTATATATACCAAGATTCCATACAATTAGGTCTCATATATAAAGCTTTTTGTATGGAAACATCCAGATATACCATAGTATGTAAGATATATTTTTTCAATGAAATGGGATAATTTTAAATAAGAAACCAGGTCACAATATTTTTTTAAAGATTTATTTAATGTATTTTTGTAGTATGTATAATAATGTATATTTCTATGCTTAAATATGTTTTATAATAACAATAAGTTTTTCATTGGCCTCAATTCACGCCGTCCAGTTACTAATTCTAATTCTTAGTAGCGCTGTCACTTTCTTAACTTTGACATAAGAACAGGATAGCAAACAAATACGTGAGTTTGACATTTCTTATCTGACATAAGACTGCTTAAATTAAGTAAAATTAGTGAGCACACTCTATGGTCATTCCTTATTTAAAGCGCCGTACGTCAAATTAAGAATGTCAAAGTCACGTGTTTGTTTGCTATCCTGTTCTTATGTCAAATTTAAGAAAGTAACAGCGCTACTAAGAATTGGAATTAGTAATAGTGCGTCCTGAATTAGCACCATTATGTGATTTATACCGGGTGTAAGGGACAGCATCCCGCAAACTGATAGGGGTTGCTCAGTCAACGATACTGAACACATATCACCAGGATTTTTTTTCAGGAAATGAAAAAAAAATTTTGGTTTTCCATACAAATTGTCTGATCGAGCTGGTCATTTTGTATGAAAAAGCTAATTTTTTTTTTCGTTTCCTGAAAATAAAACCCGGTGATAGTTGTTCAGTATCGTTGACTGAGCAACCCCTATCAGTTTGCGGGACGCTGTCCCTTACACCCGGTATAATATTTTGATTTTCAACTTTATGTAAATCATTGTTTTTGTTACATCGATGCTAGTTACGTAGGTAATGTTTAAGTATTATTTTTGTATTAAATCCGCGGCCCCTTTTTAGGGTTCCGTACCCGAAGGGAAAAACGGGACCCTATTCTATTACTGAGACTTCGCTGTCTGTCTGTCCGTCTGTTACCATGCTGTATCTCATGAACCGTGATAGCTACAGAGTTGAAATTTTCGCAGATTATGTTTTTCTGTTGCCGCTATAACAATAAATACTAAAAACAGAATAAAATAAATATATAAGGGGGCCCCATACAACTAACGTGATTTTTTGTTTTTGTGAGGGAGCCCCCCTTAAATATAAATTTTATTATGTTTTTAGTATTTGTTGTTATAGCGGCAACAGAAATGCATAATCTGCGAAAATTTCAACTCTCTAGCTATCACGGTTCATGAGATACAGCCTGGTGACAGACGGACAGACAGCGAAGTCTCAGTAATAGATGGTAATAGGGTCCCGTTTTTTAACCCTTTGGTTGGGTACGGAACCCTAAAAACTTATCAAAGAACGGAGGTGGACCACGGGCAATAAGTGACCAGTTCCTCTTGGGTTTCCATGAAATCTGCCAGAATTAGAGTCTGTGCGAAAAGAGAACAGGCATGGAATTTGAGGGCGCACATTTGTATTTAATTAACTGTCGCTTGGTCATGTGAGGATTATGTCCAGGTCTTTAACAGTAACCTTCTACATTAAATTTTGGAGGTTTTAGGTCAAAGACCTAGGCATAAACGCCACGCAACCAGCCGTGGGATAGTTAATACAAATGTGCGCCCTCCGATTCTATGCCTGTTCTCTTTTCGAACAGACTCTATGACATGTACACCAGCTTGTATACAGGGTGTAAAAAAAAGTACCTACTACGTTCCTTTCGTGTGTTTTGTGTTGTATATCACTAACACATTACGTGGTTTGAAGGAACGTACTTTTTTTTTACACCCTGTATAATAAAATTAAACTCATTTACTATATTTAATCTCCCAAAGAAACTCAAATTTTATTTTATGCCTCATTCATATGCATTTGTTATTTTAATATATTATATGATATTTTTTAGATATTATTAGCAATACTTTCGGTAGACAGTTTATTTTAATGGCTTTGGGCTTAATTCCAATAAAATATATAATTTTTGAACGTCTAAGTTGTTTATCTTAAGGGTCGAAAAGTGGCGCGACGGTGGCGTCATCAGTTTTAAATTAATTGTGCCTGAAATACAAACATTTTCCTGAATATTTTGCATTTCAACCGTTTAAAACGATTTATTTGCGGTTTGAAACCGCTGAATTTGGTTTAAAACGTTTAAAATCGGTTTTTTTATATATATACTGCCATCCTTTTCTGTTCGCTCAAGACGGAAAATAACAGGTAAGGTTTTATTTTAGTTAAATCTGGTTTACGCCGAATCATGGCCAATATGAGAGTATACTTACCATAATCAAGTTAAAAATACGCAAGGTATTCTACTAAGATCTTTAAGGGGAATATTTTTTCCCACTATAAAAATAATGGATTAAACTTTAACCACCTCAGCTTTAGAAGTAATAGAACGCACTTTAAAAGTAATGCCTACCACTTTAAAAATACTTAACTTAAAAATTAATGCAACGCACTATAAATACGGGGTGTAAGGGACAGCGTCCCGCAAACTTATACGGGTTGCTCAGTCAACGATACTGAACTACTACCACCAGGACTTTTTTTCAGGAAATGAAAAAAAAAATTTGCTTTTCCATACAAATTGTCTGATCGATGTGGCCATTTTGTATGAAGAAGCAATTTTTTTTTTTCATTTCCTGAAAAAAAATCCTGGTGGTAGTTGTTCAGTATCGTTGACTGAGCAACCCCTATCAGTTTGCGGGACGCTGTCCCTTACACCCAGTATAATGGCCGCCACTGTAAATATAATCAGCTTTAAAAATAATAACAAATCAAATCAGTGATCAAATCACTTAAAACTTTGTGTCGATTTGTGCTCTCCAACTGGCAAATCCGTGAAAATAACCTATTCGAGCTAGGCGCGACTAGAATTTAATTACATTCCGTTTCACTTTATTATGTAACAAATTTGACTGAAAACAAAACGGAACGCAATTTTAAGACCTATTCTCACCAACGTACAAACGTCAAATAACTGCTGCGGACTAAAAAAAAACGCACCTGTCACTGTCACAGTTAAAGTGCATTTATTACATTTATTATTTTTAAAGTGGAAAACATTAGTTTGTAGTGCAAAACATTATTATTAAGGTGAAAATATTAAATTATAGTTGATTTTTATTCTATAGTGCAAGGCATTATTGTTAAAGCTGCTGCCATTTAATTTAAAGTGAACTATAATACATCCCGATCTGTAGGTAAATGTTTAGAGCGACGATGGCCTTCGTTTAAATGTTTTCTAAAAGGGTATTTCTGTATTGTATAAATGTTGAAAATAAATGCTATTTAAATTAATTATATTGATTTTTATTTATTATTAATGCATCACATCACTATGACTTTTGAGAACAATTCGGTAAGAACACGAGTTAATTCCAAATCACAATAAAAAATATATTGCCGTCCCTTTTTGTTCACCTAGGTGGACTGCTGTCTTTTCCTCTGCTTAGACATCATATTTCGTTCATTTTCGCTACTTTCTTTCTTTCTTTTATTCATTCTAGACTTAGCTTTTCTTCTAGATGGTTGTTCCATAGTCTTCTGCCTAGGTCTAGCCATTTTTTTATGGAAGGGCGTGTAACTATTCTTATATTTTTCTAAGGATTTTCTACGTATATATCTCCGATTGGCGTCCCAAGATGGCTGCCTATCGATTTTTCTGTTCTCGATTTTTCTATTATCGATTTTTCTGTTTTCGATTTTTCTATTATCGATTTTTCTGTTATCGATTTTTCTGTTTTCGATTTTCCTGTTGTCGTAATTTTGAGTTGTTTTAGTTATATAATTTTCTGCGTGTTCAGCCAATTTTTTTGAGATAATGTCTTCTATGTTATTAGATACTTGTGTTAGGTTGTTTCGTTTTGATCTTTCGCCGAAGGCAAGTACCTGCGGTGAAAAAAAAAACGCTCAGGTATTAAAAAGTACATGCAATTTGCCTTTATTCCTGTTGGCCACCGCCAAATGGCCACTAAACTAAAAGTTAAGACAGTAATTATGGTTGCGGAATAAAAATCTGTACTATAAAATTATGTGAATAAATTGTTTTATTTTTATGTATTGGTATAATCTAGGAACTTAATTGAAATATTATGCTTATTTAAATTTTAAAAAAAACGTATGTTTAGTTGTATAAGGGATTTTTTTATTAATCACTGAATAAATATTTTAAAAGGTACATATAAAAAAAATAACAAAATCACACGATGTATACCTATACTATATTATATGGGGTGTAAGGGACAGCGTCCCGCAAACTTATAGGGCTTGCTCAGTCAACGATACTGAACAACTATCACCAGGATTTTTTTTTCAGGAAATGAAAAAAAAAATTTGCTTTTTCATACAAAATGTCGGATCGAGGCGGTCACTTTGTATGAAAAAGCATTTTTTTTTTAATTTCATTTCCTGAAAAAATTCCCGGTGATATTTGTTTAGTTTCATTGACTGAGCAACCTCTATCAGTTTGCGGGAAGCTGTCCCTTACACCCGGTATAGGGAATAATTTAATTTAAAAAAAGAAGTCTGATGATTGTTTGCCAGACCTGAAACACTCAAAAACACTCTCTACTTATCTGGAAGAAAAGTACCTGGTACATTCTACGTTTTCTTTAATCTTTTACCTTGTACCTCACGCCGTCATAGAAGTCAATCGTCAAATTTTGTCTTTTACCTTGTACCTCACGCCGTCATAGAAGTCAATCGTCACATTTTGTCTTTTACCTTGTACCTCACGCCGTCATAGAAGTCAATCGTCACATTTTGTCTTTTACCTTGTACCTCACGCCGTCATAGAAGTCAATCGTCACATTTTGTCTTTTACCTTGTACCTCACGCCGTCATAGAAGTCAATCGTCACATTTTGTCTTTTACCTTGTACCTCACGCCGTCATAGAAGTCAATCGTCACATTTTGTCTTTTACCTTGTACCTCACGCCGTCATAGAAGTCAATCGTCACATTTTCTCTTTTACCTTGTACCTCACGCCGTCATAGAAGTCAATCGTCACATTTTCTCTTTTACCTTGTACCTCACGCCGTCATAGAAGTCAATCGTCACATTTTCTCTTTTACCTTGTACCTCACGCCGTCATAGAAGTCAATCGTCACATTTTCTCTTTTACCTTGTACCTCACGCCGTCATAGAAGTCAATCGTCACATTTTCTCTTTTACCTTGTACCTCACGCCGTCATAGAAGTCAATCGTCACATTTTCTCTTTTACCTTGTACCTCACGCCGTCATAGAAGTCAATCGTCACATTTTCTCTTTTACCTTGTACCTCACGCCGTCATAGAAGTCAATCGTCACATTGAAGTCTGCATTCCCTCTGTCCTCGTTAGGAGCGTTTCTTTTGATCTCAATTTTCGGTTGAGCATTATCCAACGTGTCGTTTGCGTTGTACGCTTGGAAAACTACGCAGTGGTAGTCAATGTTGTCCCATACTGTCAGCTGGAATAAAAATAGAATACTTAGAGATTTTTGGTTAGGACAATGCAGGCTGAATCACCTGATTGACTTGAACAAAAAAAACGAGCTTCGAAAGCACCGGTCGCTGTCTTTGACAATGGTCGTTACGTAAACCATGGCAGAGGCTTAAGAGCTGTGCTATTAGGCGGTTTAAAAACTCTGACACCAGGGTTCATCACATCAGGGCAATCATCTTGAAAACTATCGATACCGTGTTTTAGGGTTTGTATTTCTTGTTATTGCTCATAGATGGCGCTACACTCACGTTGTACTGCACCCGGCTGAGTTGCCGCCCTCGCCTGCTACTCCTCGGCTCGACGGATTCTGCAGACTCCTGGAGCAAGGATTTGCTGACTTCCTCCGCATCGCACGGGCCGAACCTCTGGATCTGGTTTACACCTGGAACGGATTAGAGTCTGTCTAATGAGTCGTTGCACACGGAAATGAAACCAATTTTAAAAATCTTTAAATGTAAACACAGAAAAACTACAATAAAACTATTTTGAAACTTTTACTTTATTTGTATGGAAATATCAAAATAGTTTTTTTGTATAAGAGTATCAAAATAGTTTTATTGTAGTTTTTCTGTGTTTAAATGTGAAAGATTTTTAAAATTAGCGCCATAACCGTGTGCAACGACTCATTAGACAGACTCTAGTTCGTTGTTTACTAGTAATAAGTAAGTACTACAGTACCTGGAGGAGTTATTGCCATAGTCGGGGTGGTAGATATGACACCTAGACAGATCAAGCCGGAAAATGGCAATGATGGTCATAATAATAATGGGATGGCAAGCGCAATAGTGCCACATGTAACATCTGTTAACATTTTCATAAGTTTAAATTCATCAGACAGGTCTCATCTCATGATTTATCAATAAAATGTTTAACCAATAGAATTCAAGTAATGAATGAATGAGTTCATCCAATGAAACGAATATCCAAAATGCCGAGTTATTTCCAAAATGGCGAACTATTTCCAAATTGGCGGGCAGTTTCCAAAAAGGCTGGCCATTTTAAAAGAAGCGGACTGTATTCAAAATGGTGGTCATTCACAATATGGCGTCAAAAATCTCCTAAAAATTCTGGTCCTAGGTCTTCACTACTCACACCTCCGGTAGATGAGTCTGTTGGGAGCCATCCTGGTGACGGCTGACTGTCCGATCCTCTCCAGCATCAGCTCGATCCAGCGCGCGTGCATGCTGTAGTCTATGTAGCGAGATGGCGCCTCGCAACCGGGGCCGGGCACGCCGAAACCTAGCTGTAACAGTGTATAGCATTTTTTTACGATATGCTAGCTTCTGACTCCAGTGTAGGTAGATCAATGATGGAACGAACTCACCCAGATGTTTTAAAGTCTATAGTGGGTTATATACGTAGCAAGCCAATAGGTGCATCTAGGAGCTTACTACTACGGCTTATGTGATTCAGCTAGATTTATATAATTACTCTTGATAGCTACTTCAAGGCTGCTAACACACATACCGGCGGCGGCACAAACCGCAGAAAAGCGCAGTCCGCCCGAAAGTTCACGAAACTCAACCTTAACTCCAATCGCTAAGTAACTTTGACGCAGGCGCAGGCGGCCCGGCCCGCGCGGCTTCTCGCGCTGTGTATAGCCAGCCAGGCTTTAGGCCTAGCACGCAGGGTGAATTAAATCCGCAAAAATCTGTGATGTATGGAGTTGTATGAAGGTGCACGCACTCGCGGAAAAAAATCGCGCGAGATTCTTCATACAATTTCCCCCCCCCCACTCGCGATTTTAATTCGCGCAAAAAAAAAATCGCTCTGCGTTGATAGTAGATAGAGAGGTAAGTAGATTAAATAGTAAGTTTCTTTCTTACCAAATGCCACCTCTCGTCCTGTTTCATGACTAAAACAGTCCCGGATCGCCACAAACAGGCGCCGCCCCATCGGGACTTGCCGCAGGCGGAATGGCGCGGCCAAAACCTCGATGTGACCAGCTGAAAAAAAACACCCATAAGCAAACGTAATCATAGCATAGGATTGGACCATCTACTACGACTTTCACCATTAGAAAGCTTCTTTCAATCGTTCAATGTAAGCTTAGGCTTCATTTTGCCGCGTGGGAAAATATTTAATTTCCAACGGGAAAACTCATATAACATAATATTTTAGGTGTAAAGTTTTTTTTAGTAATTTTACCTTGTGTTGTCTGTAGTAACCTCGACAGACATCCATAGAAACATGATTTACCTTGTGTTGTCTGTAGTAACCTCGACAGACATCCATAGGAACATGATTTACCTTGTGTTGTCTGTAGTAACCTCGACAGACATCCATAGTAACATGATTTACCTTGTGTTGTCTGTAGTAACCTCGACAGACATCCATAGAAACATGATTTACCTTGTGTTGTCTGTAGTAACCTCGACAGACATCCATAGGAACATGATTTACCTTGTGTTGTCTGTAGTAACCTCGACAGACATCCATAGGAACATGATTTACCTTGTGTTGTCTGTAGTAACTTCGACAGACATCCATAGAAACATTATTTACCTTGTGTTGTCTGTAGTAACCTCGACAGACATCCATAGAAACATGATTTACCTTGTGTTGTCTGTAGTAACCTCGACAGACATCCATAGGAACATGATTTACCTTGTGTTGTCTGTAGTAACTTCGACAGACATCCATAGAAACATGATTTACCTTGTGTTGTCTGTAGTAACCTCGACAGACATCCATAGAAACATGATTTACCTTGTGTTGTCTGTAGTAACCTCGACAGACATCCATAGTAACATGATTCATTTTGTAGATTGTGATCTTTGAGCTTGTACAATCTAAAAATTTTAATAAATCTCATATACTTAGATTCCATAATTTTACTTATTTACTGGGTCAGTACTTAAACAAATCGTGTTCGCGGGTGTAACCGAGTCGAAACGTCGGGATAAAAAGGTAGGTAAATTCCCTTGTTTTACCACAAATAAGTTATCGCGAGTGATCCGGTAAATCTAAGTAAAATTAGTGCAAATAATCAATAAGCAATTGCTAAAAAAGTTATGAATTCTAGAATGTTCAGGTAGAGGTAAAGACATAGAATGTGCCAGGTTGTTCTTCTCTCAGACACTCTCAGTTATAAACTGCTCTGCTATAATTACAAATTGTATGCTCTACCTATACAACACACACACGTATACCTAGTACAGGAGATTTTCAAAAGTAAGTAAGTATGAACAATACACAAAATTACCTTCCGGCATTACCATAGAGTAGAAATGTGGCGAGAAAAACTGCCGCGGCGGTGGACAGATCGGTCGTAATACTGCAACAATAGTACATTACTTTAGAAGCCAAAAATAAAGCAATGTATGGTCGAGTAAATGTAAACGAGACCATACATTGCTATTTCGGCTGAGATTAGTACCTACAGTAATTTTCTCTCATTTGCGAGGAATCAATAAAGATATACTTAAAAATAAACATTAAATTTGCAATTCTGTAAAATTCAAAATTAGAATGGCGCCTTTGACAGGCGCACATTCCATTTATTCGTTCATTCTTTTTTTTTTATTTGCGCATTCGGCCTTTAAAAAATTAATATTGTGAACTTAAAAACACCTAATCCATACTAGTGTGTACTTTAAAGACCTCATGCAGAGGTCGTTAATGGTCATTAATATCGTTTGGAGAAATTGCTGGCCGCAACGAACTTGAGATTTTTTTTTTTTTTGAATATTTTATGGCTTGGAAACTTGAGAATCGAAAAGAGTGAATGTACTGTTTCTTTTTTTTTATAATAAAGCTATTCCCTAGCAAATGGGAGAAAAATAAAATAATCTTGCGCTTCTATTTTTTTTATCGTAGTCATGTTGCGAAAAAAGCCTAGTTAGGGTTTTACTAGTTAAGTGTAGTTAGGGCTAAGAGTTGCGTAGTTAGGGCTACGAGAAAAGCGTAGTTAGGGCTACGAGATAAGCGTAGTCATACTACGAGTTACATACATATGCCGGTAGAATATGCAATGACAGTGACGGCATACTTACTATGAACATAATTATCGGAGTCGATCTGTACGACAGCCAGTGAGCTTAGGAAGTCAGCTCTGAAGTCTGGGTGGTAATTGTAGTTGAGCACGCCAATCCGCGGCCCGGAGCAGTTATGACCCAGGATCACCTTGGAGACGCGTCTGAAGACATTCAAGAAAATAATATACTCAAGCAAAGTCAGAGGACAGTTGTCTGATTGCAACCTCCGACCCGACAGAGTAACCGCAGGCCTAAATATATCTTTAATTTTTTAGACCATAGTTATTAAATAAGTACCTACCTACTCTAATATCGATTGGACACTATTAAAACACGAAACCATCAAATAAAAATGAAATAGAAGATTTGACTAAACACTAAGGTGGGTAAAAAAAAACCTAGATTAAATAGAACTGGCCCTAAAGCGCTTCCTTGCGCTACTCCACTCCAATGCACGTCATTAAATTAAATGATTCTATCAAAGTTTGCACAAACAAATAGAAGCATTATAATTTACTGTATTATTAATTTATTTAAAAGTAAATATATTATATTAATTTACTTTATTATTTAAAGGTAATACATAGAATTTAGGAATAAATGATATATTTTAAAGTCAATGGTGTGGTGTCTAAAGCCTAACACTAACCTGAAATCATCTTCTAGGTAGTTTGCTGATCTCCAAGCCGATGTAATCACAAGCTGAACTGTGACTAAAACAACTGTTGTTACTAGATGTTTTTTACCTGTTTAAAAACATTTGAAATTAAAAAATATGCTGTTATATTAAGGAAAATTTAATCAAAACTCTTTAAAATCAAATCATCAAAACACGCAAGGTGTCAGCAATTTCCTTACCCGCTTATCTGTCGTCTGGTTTGGTTGCGCAAAACTCTTTGGCAAGGATTATCAACCCTTCCATAGGCCATTCAGATCTTATCCACCTTTCCGAAGCTGTAGAGGCATGGAAGTCTCTAAGTGGAAGCGACTGTCCTGACCCCGAGGCAGCGCACTTGCAAAAGCGGTGGGACGAGCCTTTGTGCGAACACGTACAACAAGAGCTTCTGCTGCATTTCCGAACCCGGTTGACCGCGCCCGCCTCTTAGCTGCTTTCGAGAGAGAATCCGGCCTCTAATCTTAATGCTTTACCATCTACGCACATTGGAACTTCCTAGACAATCGCACCTTGTCTGTGGCTGTCAGCCTTAGATTGGGGCTAAAAATTACACAACCACACATATGCAGGTGTGGAACTGTTGTAGACGAATTTGGACATCACGGGCTGTCATGCCAAAGAAGTGCTGGCCGTATCTCCCGCCACGCTATTCTGAACGACGTAGTCCGTCGGGCCCTTGCCTCAGCGAATGTGCCGTCATTATTGGAACCAAAACGGTATCGTTCGCTCTGACGGCAAGAGACCCGACGGTCTTACGCTCGTTCCTTGGGAGAAAGGGAGAAGTCTCGTATGGGACGAGACGTGTGTTGATACTCTCGCACCATCACATGTTCGAGCCACCAGCAACTGGCGAGTGCTGCAGCGGCAAACGCAGAAAAATTAAAAACACGGAAATACATAGATATTCCATGCACATTCATGTTTACGCCGCTTGGTTTTGAAACCTTGGGTCCATGGGGCCCGTGTACAAAAATATTCTTAAAGGAACTTTCAGGGCGTCTCGGTGGGGTTACTGGTGACCGTAAGGCCGGTAGTTTCCTGGCACAGCGGATTAGCCTCGCTATTCAGAGGGGCAACGCTGCCAGTGTCCTTGGCACCATGCCTCAGGGGGACGCTCTGGAGGCCATTTATTATTTATAGTTATTTTTAAGTTTTTATTCTGTATTTGCATTTATTATCTTTTTGAAATAAACATATACTCACCCCTTTTAAAAAAAAAAAAAAAAAAAAAAAAAAAAAACGTACGTATACGTAGTATTCAATAATTTGCGTTTGTGCTTACCTTTGGGATATATAAGAACCCCGAGCCATGGATATTTATCTATATTAGATGTACCTTCTTGTACTCTTCAAACGGAGCGTTTTCTAATCACACATATTAAATAATGGTACATTGATAGAACTAGAGGCTTTCATCTTGATAATGCTTAAATTTGCATGTAAGTCATTCGTAAATGGTCTACAGCCTCCGGTTTTTTGTAGAAAAAGACTTCGCTGGTATGTATGTTGGTAGAATCATCTTATTTTGAACTTTGTTATATTTATCATATTCAGGACGTTTTATGACAGGTTCCTGACTGGCAATTTAACTGGGTCAAAAATTTTCCTTGAATCCATGTTGACTGTTAAATTCCCTACACTATTATTAGCATTAAAAATTATTGGATGAATCTCTTGAAGTTTGTCTATAATACCAATTTTCGATTGGATTTATCAGTAGAGTCATTTACGAGAAAGCAATGTATCTTTGGACAATTTTTGTGTATTACTCTTTCTACCATCTGAGTTATTAATTTCATGCCATTGTACTTGGTAGGCTTCTGCATTGTTGTGGCTTTGCTTGATTCTGTTGTCTTTTTAGGTGGCAATGTGTGATAAAGCTTTATCTTTTGGAGGTAATTTTTCTACGTTTGGGTCATACACAGATACTTTTTTAGGATATAATTCGTTTTCTACTTTATCTTTATTTTTGCCTTCTACTTCAAAAATTGCTACTTTTTCTAGATGTTTCGGCTCTATTCCAAGGAAGTTTTTTGTTATTTTCTCGATATGCATTAAATTGATTTAATTTTATAGGCTGCTTTATATTTTCAACACTTTGCTCTTTCTCTGCCACATCATTAATTAATATGAGTTCTTTTAATAAAGAGTTAAGGATTTTTCCAGACTGAAGTGATGTTTTGTCTGAAACAGACCTAGAAGTGGAAGATACTGCGTTGTTATCTTTATTTCAGTGAACTCATAATAGACCATTTCTGACATGTCCTCTGGATTTACGTCAACCAAAGTTTTATCTTGCATAAGTGGTGTTTTCCCGTGTTCAGCCCGATTGTAGAAGACTCGTCATTTACATGAGATTTCAGAGCAACTGCTACTTTATCTAAATCTTTGTCTATGTCTTTTGATGAAGTATATTCTGCAGAATTTAAATTATCAGCATTTTTTTAATTTTGTAAGTGACTTCTGTATATCCTTCTAGTGTAACTTCTTTAAACGTTTAAAGGGTGGTTTGTCAAAATTACCAAAATTCAAATTATTTTCAATCGAATATGTTTTATATATTTTAGTGGTAATATTTTAGCTTCTTTTAGTATGTCCTGTTGGGACGACTCCATTTCTGGATAAAAATATCTAGAAGTATGCGATGGAGGGTTGATGACTTAATTTGTGGAAAATTTATCGGGTTATTAGTTGAGATAGTTCCTTCTGTGGAATCTTCACTCGAAAACATTTCAAAAGATGATAAGTAACCGTTTTATCTTCGAATATCGTATCTGCTACATTAAATTGATCTTTAGAAATAAATCTTTGATGTTGTCTGTCCTGTTACTAGACTGTCGTTAAATCTGTTTGTAACTTAATATAATTTGTTCCTTCTTTTTTAACATTATGACCTCGTAAAAATGAGTTAATTTCAGAAAGTTCACCAGTTTTACTAGTATTAGAATAATTATTTATATACGTTTTGCTTGAAACTTCATCATTATTCACTGAATACGTGTAATCTTCGTAATCGTCATAATTTTTTTCACTGTCTTTTGTAATTCCATGATTTATTGTGTCTAAATTATCATGTTTGACTATCAAAGTCTTAGCTGATGGACTGGTCGTTTGAACTAAACGGCATTGTATATCCAAGAAAACTATCACTGTTTTTCAGGTTTCCATTTTCATCTTGAATAAAACCACAAATTTTCATTCGAAGTGTTTATATTATTATCAATCTTAGGTTTTCCAGAATCTGTTTCAAAACTGATGTTTTGAGTTTTTTAGTACCAATCACAGTTTCTCAGTGGATGAAATTTCTCCATTAAAATCATTGATAACAATTACATCATTTAAATTTATTTCAGTACTTGTAGTGTCGTGAATTTCAGTAGTAGTTATAATGTAGTCATTTGTTTTTAGTCCATTCAACTGCGACCGGATTAATCTCATTTGTGTTGTAATGGTTGATTTTACATTATTAATAGTACTAAGCGAATCATAATAATTGTTTGTTAAATATCTGTTACTAGTAGTAGCGGTTGATTTTATGATATCAGTAGTATTAATCCAGTCATAATTATCGTTTTGATCCTTATCGATCGTTTCTGTAGTTCGTTCATCGACAATCGATGGAGTAAGAGTGTGTATGTACAATAAATTTGCTTCAGTGGTCACTTGTGTCTCTTGAGCTGTTGTCATTGACATTGTGGTAACTGCATTGCTTGTAGAAGTTTGTGTATAATCAATTGCTAGTGGCAAGACTTCTTCAAAAGTCACACTATATAATTTAGTAACATTTCGTTTAGTTGTAGATGTAGGCGTAACTGTATTTTTTATTACATTAAATACATCAGTAGATACAGCAGTTTCACTTGATTGAGATTCTTTGATAGAAAGTACTCTTTCCTTTGTTTTATTGTTTAGTACTTTAAGAACTCTATTAACAACGTCATTTTTATATGCTGAAATATTTCTCAATTGCTGTTGTTTCATTTTATCGGGGAGCTACTTATAGCATCATCCAAAATAATATTAAGTATGTTTTCAACTAATGTTTTTGCTTTTGATTATATTCGTGCATTCTGGATCGCTAAAAACGGGTTCGTTATCAAATATATAGTTCTATCAGTATCTGAAACTGATTGAATATCCGCATTTTCTCCTAAATTTGAATTTAAGTAAGAATCTTGGGGCGGTAAAGTAGTATTGTCTGCTGTGATATACAAATTAGATGGTGAGAAAACACCTTTGAAGAACGTTTGCGAAAATATTAAATCTGTTATTTTATCGTCTATGACTTCTTTAAAATCTTTACCTCCGCTATCCATTTCCATTATCGGTATTTTTCTTATGCGATGTATTGAGCAATTTGTTAAATAGTTCTTTTAAAGTTATTTGAACTACCGTTCTATATAGTGAAGAAGTTTTGTTTACATATTCATTACGGTCCTGGATGCTAGAAGACACCTGGTTTTCTACAATGGGGTTTGCCCTTTAGTAACTTATTTAATATTTTATCTGTCATTGACTGTGTTGTGTTGTTTTTAATTGACACTTTCATAGTAGAATTAGAGGTTATATTTTTTACTTTTGCCACATCAAGAGTATTTTCACTATTTTTACTCGAGGCGCCAGTTACTGCTTTTGACTTTTTAATCTGCTTGGTTAATGAAACTAAATCATTTTCGTCTCTATCATTCACTTTCACCCCATGTGTCACTTTAGTTTGCAGCAAAAATGCTTTATTCATTGTAATATTTGGTGTCGTTTCCTTGTAAGCAGTAATATTACCTATTTTTTTAAGAGCTTGGGAAGATTTATTTAGGCGCATTGATGTAGACGTCATTATTGATATGTTGTTGCTTTTAGTTGTCCTCATCCGAGCTGGTAAAGTGCCTGAAGTCACATTTTTGTGATGCTCGTATGATTTTGAACTTGTCTCTATCTTAGTTTTCATTTTTAGCGGTACCACATTATAGTGCATGGTCTTGTTATTTTGTATCTTCTGTACCATGGTAAAATTGTATTTATATTTTCATTATCAGGGGAAGTCACCGTTTCAACATGAAATGTCGTTTGATAATCTGCTGCAACTTCGTTGTGATTGCTTGTAGCGGAGAATGTCTGATTTGGTAATTTCCAAGATAGTAATTTATTCATGGAAGCTTTTTAACTTTACAAGAGTCGGACTCAATTTATTCACTGTAAGTTTTTGGGTAGATGATTGTACAGCATGCGATGTAATATCATGTATATTTCGCAATATAGAAAAAGTTGAGTGGTCATTTCCTAAATCTTTTCCGAGATCTTTTCTAATGTCTAGCGTGTTAAAGGTTGTAGTTTTTGGACCTGATTTGCTGCCTTGTATAACATTCATCTTGCCTACTGTTAGTGTTGTCCCTTTAGTAGTATATCGATTATGTTTATTTCTATTGATATTATTTTTTCTAACGGATGGTATTTTAGTTTTGTGTCCAGTAAAGACCATTTTTTGTGATATTGGCTTTTTTATTTTTATGAGTAGTATGTATTGATACTACACTAAACTGTTGTTTAAATCCTTCATCAAATGTAAAAAAGCCAATATCACAAAAAATGGTCTTACTGGACACAAAACTAAAATACCATCCGTTAGAAAAAATAATATCAATAGAAATAAACATAATCGATTATACTACTAAAGGGACAACACTAACAGTAGGCAAGATGAATGTTATACAAGGCAGCAAATCAGGTCCAAAAACTACAACCTTTAACACGCTAGACATTAGAAAAGATCTCGGAAAAGATTTAGGAAATGACCACTCAACTTTTTCTATATTGCGAAATATACATGATATTACATCGCATGCTGTACAATCATCTACCCAAAAACTTACAGTGAATAAATTGAGTCCGACTCTTGTAAAGTTAAAAGCTTCCATGAATAAATTACTATCTTGGAAATTACCAAATCAGACATTCTCCGCTAC
>JARACY010004696.1:0-25529 GCA_029255725.1 Scrobipalpa atriplicella | reverse complement strand
ACAACAGAATGATGTCGTGGTAAGTGACTTGCACGACAGGCTTTGATTCACCGCAAAGGTATTCGGAGGCTTGGTAGGTATCAGTCAGTTAGGTACATTGCGTTGCACCTCTACAACCTTGGTGGCCCGAATCTGATTGTAAAGCATGAATACGCGCTCAAATCAGATCGACATAGAGGTTAAATGTACTAAATCAGGTAAGTATAACAATCGCGCTTGTAGTTGTATTCGAGCCTAATTAAATAGCAACGTGAATAGTGTGTTAAGTAACTATGAAGTAGGTAGGTACGCGTGTGAGTTGATATGTGCAAGATTACAGTAACAGACATAAAATCCGTAGAGAAAAGGTGGCTACATGGTAATGTGTAGAAAACTGGTCGAGCAGCATACGAGGTTTCGAGTACATTCGTTCAGAATAGGGCAGGCGATGTGGCGAACGGGTCCCGCTGCGGTGTTCCCGCGCATTCTTGCCGCGAGGTGAACAACCGGCGCGCGCGTCGTCGTCCTTGGTGCGCAGGCGCACGGATCGAGCTGGCGGCTGGCAGCTGCGCATTGCGCGCTCCTTTCTACGCGTTCTAGCCCGCAGCGTGCCGCAGCCTCCGCTGTACCACCCTCCCGCCACCCGCACGCTTAGATTAACACCGGTCAGCCGAGACCCGCACTAAGCCTCGCCGCTATCGTCGACCGCTCTCGCATTATGCAAACGTCATGCGCCAAAGATACCGTGACAACCTCATCTGGACACTTAGTCATGCCGTAGCAAATTATTTTACACACACGTCAGCACTCAACCAGTGTAGCCGCCTAATTTACAAAACGTTAAATTAATTATGTACACAACGATGTAGTTTAAAAACGCATTTAGATAAGTTAATAGCGGGCGGCAGAGCATGAAGTGTTCACAAAGTGTTTGTTGGGTTTTTGTTGTCGCGGCCAGTGTGCAAGTGGTCGGGTTGGGTTCGCTACGCTAGTCCCGGGTAGAGTTACCGACCGGCTACAGAACAAAGTTGCAAGGAAAGCCGCACTACCAACCAAGTTCATTAAACTAGAAACAATACAACCAACAAGCAGCAGCGGTTAATTTCTCAAAACTTATCTCGTCTACTGCGCTGAAAGATATCTTGTTTAACCACAAAATACAGTGCAAAACAGAAACCAGAGCAAAATTAAGTAACTTTTTCTTGTACATTGAATACAGATGGAAATATGACCGAGCTGCGATGGAGAAAATGGATTCTGAAGCAGCCAAAAAGGCGTCCTTAAGTCCTTATTTCGCGTTGAAATAGATATATTAGATCACGGGGGCAAATACGCCTTTAGTATTCTGTTTCCGTTCACGCGGGGTGCAGTATATATGTCGCAGTTAATAAGCGATTTGATTGAATCACTAGCACGTTAATTGAATGACGGCATTTAATTAAATCACTGAAGGACAACTCGTCAAGTCGTTGAATGTAACGTTCAACGTCTTTACTGAACGTCATTTAGCGAAGTCGTTAAATGGGATATAGCCGACTTCTAAGGCGCGGCTCGAAGCAGGGGGGGGGCAGGCCCCCAAAAGCGGGGGTTCGGGGAGCGCAGACCCCCGCAAAAAAAAAACTCATCATCCAGAAAGGTTTCTAGGTCAGTAGGTTGTTGTTAGGTTGCTAACAACACGGACGGAGCCAAGCGAGCGCAGCGAGCGTGCTGCGGCAGCAGCCGGCGACTGTCCCAAAATACGCAAAAAAAAAAACACGAAATTTTATAAAACGCGAGCGATTTTAGTTAGGTTAATTTAGAATCTCCTGACTGATTTTACGTCCGCCCTGTTCAAAGGGATATGTTTCAATCAGCTAACTAGTTGGACGTTGAGTGACGCTTGTTCAATCAACGATCGCCCTACCCTAGTGATTCAATTGAATGCAGCCATTCAATTAACGTGCTAGTGATTCAATCAAATCGCTTATTTAACCAGATCACTGCGACATATATATAATATAACTTCCCGTAAACAGGCTGCGAACTTTTTATATTGCTTTTTTAAGGCTTCTTTGTGGCTGATTTTCTCAGGAATTTCGCAGCACTCGTGAAACACCTACACATCACATTCATTAATTAAACTTCGAATTCGAGAAGTCTTAGAACACGATTTTTATAAAGCTTCTAATTTTAAGATCTATTTTAGAATCGTAAGGGTCCTATTACTACTATCCTATTGAAGGAAATTAGTGTTGGTTAGATATGTCCATGTAGATGAAGATACATTAAGTAAAGACTAGTTTCTGTAAAAGTAAAATACAGACTGAATTCGCACAAAGACATAAAATCACGCTTCTCTTACGTGATTTTAATGAAACAATTAAAATTTATAATTACATACATTGAAACAAAGCGTAAGAGAAGATTAAACAGATCTCAACATGAATGCTTATGTAACCTTAATCAAACAGTGCTGCACGATCAGTAAATAAACCATTCGAATAGCATTACTAGAATTCCTGTTCATATATTGCCTGTGGATATGTGAGCTCTATTATCTTTGGAATACGGGCGGATATTGCTTTCGGATGTCTGTCGTTGCGTTGGATTGGCAGATCAACCTAACATTATTTCCGATATTGTGCCGAGAGGTTCGTGTAGAATTTGATGCGATATATGTTTCTTGTGTCTGGTTATGATTTTCGATGCACGATTTTTCGAAACGTTTCATCGCCTATTTTTTCTTCGAAATACTCCATGTATATTTATTATATTACAGGCATTTTCCGCGAGAGTACGTTGATGAAAACCCTATTTATAAAATCAAAAAATTGGAGCTTTAGCAATTTGAAGAGATTATTTAGCTTTTTACAAAAAGCAATATAGGCACCTACCCCGTAAGGGACAGCATAGGGACCGCAAACTCACGAGAGTTACTCAGATCTTTGATTACTGAAATTTAAATTTCTTGGTGAAAGTAGTTCAGTTTTTGATTGACTTAGCAATCCCTATCAGTTTGCGAGAAGCTGTCCCTCACTCACACCCGTTATTATATGCACCTGAATATACTTACAATAAAAATACCAAAAACAACTGGTCTTCATAACATCAATATATATTCTGTGTGCGCGTGCACCCGTGTGTCTTTTCGGAACGTTCGAACTGTCGATATTCGACATCACGAGTCATCATCTCCCTAGCCTTTTTCTCGTATCTCTCGGGTTGGCTACCTAATCTACGCGGGTACTGGTTTTTACACAGTGCGACTGCCATCTGACCTCCGCAACCCAGAAGGGAAACCAGACCCAATCCTAGATTAGATTACACACAACCTTTGAATTTCTTCGTAGGTCTGTGCATGTTTCCTCACGATGTTTTCCTTCACCGTAAAACCGCCAAATAAACGTACATATGAAATTCGAAAACCGAAAAAACACATTGGTACGTGGTGGGATTCGAACCACGACCTCCTGCACAGAAGGCCGCGGCCCTATCCACTACACCATCCGAAATCACAAGTCTTGTTAAATAATTTCGAGGAATCGATAGCGAATCGTCGACGTGTGTCGAACTGTGGTCAAAATGGTCGTTGGGCCGTTGGAGACCGAATCACAATGCAGTGACGTCACACAGGCACGGCGCGAGAATGTGCCTCGTCTCGTGAGCTTAGATCGTGCGTGTAAAGCACAAAAGCCCCATGGCTCCCACGTAGTAGGTATTTATTATACACGGCGAACAAGGCCCTTGAAATGAGTGCTATAATAAAGTACTAACACCCTGCGTTTTCACCCGCGCGCCCAGCTAAATGAGTTTTCCGCAAGTTTTTTTCCGGAAGGTAAAAATCACCTGTAAGATATTTCAGTGACGTCACGCAATATTTTACAGGCCTAATAAAATAGTTTATGATTATACTTCTTATACCCCAACTAGCTTTCCGCCCCGCGGTTTCACCCGCAGCTAAGAGTTTTCCCGTGGGGAGTTCCCGCGCTGTTCCTACCTTTAAAATTGACGGAATTTCAACACAAACTTCCATCCCCTATTTAACCCCCTTAGGGGTGGAAAATACAAAAACGCTGAAATACGTGTTCATTATTTTTTAATCTTTAGCCCAAAAACAAAATTGCAAGATCCTGCCATCAAAATTGACGGAATTTCCATACAAACTTCCATCCCCTATTTAACCCTCTTAGGGGTGAAAAATACAAAAATACTGAAACACGTATAATTTTTTTTTTAAATCATTAGCCTAAATACAAAATTTGAAGATCCTACCTTCAAAATTGACGGACTTTCATACAAACTTCAACCCCCCTTTTTACCCGTTTAGGGAGGGAAAATCCGGAAATCCTTTCTTAGTGGGAGGTTACGTTATAAGAGGAACTTGCTCTCTAAGTTTAACGATTCTAGCTTTAGTAGTTTAGGCTCTGCGTTGATGAATCAGTCAGTCAGTCAGTCAGTAAGGACAAACGATTTTATAAGTTTAGATATTATTTTATGATGATGAATATTATTTTATTCCCGGTTAAACTGTATTGTATTGTATTACATTAAAGCATTCATGTTGAGATCTGTTTAATCTTCTCTTACGCTTTGTTTCAATGTATGTAATTATAAATTTTAATTGTTTCATTAAAATCACGTAAGAGAAGCGTGATTTTATGTCTTTGTGCGAATTCAGTCTGTATTTTACTTTTACAGAAACTAGTCTTTACTTAATGTATCTTCATCTACATGGACATATCTAACCAACACTAATTTCCTTCAATAGGATAGTAGTAATAGGACCCTTACGATTCTAAAATAGATCTTAAAATTAGAAGCTTTATAAAAATCGTGTTCTAAGACTTCTCGAATTCGAAGTTTAATTAATGAATGTGATGTGTAGGTGTTTCACGAGTGCTGCGAAATTCCTGAGAAAATCAGCCACAAAGAAGCCTTAAAAAAGCAATATAAAAAGTTCGCAGCCTGTTTACGGGAAGTTATATTATATATATGTCGCAGTGATCTGGTTAAATAAGCGATTTGATTGAATCACTAGCACGTTAATTGAATGGCTGCATTCAATTGAATCACTAGGGTAGGGCGATCGTTGATTGAACAAGCGTCACTCAACGTCCAACTAGTTAGCTGATTGAAACATATCCCTTTGAACAGGGCGGACGTAAAATCAGTCAGGAGATTCTAAATTAACCTAACTAAAATCGCTCGCGTTTTATAAAATTTCGTGTTTTTTTTTTGCGTATTTTGGGACAGTCGCCGGCTGCTGCCGCAGCACGCTCGCTGCGCTCGCTTGGCTCCGTCCGTGTTGTTAGCAACCTAACAACAACCTACTGACCTAGAAACCTTTCTGGATGATGAGTTTTTTTTTTGCGGGGGTCTGCGCTCCCCGAACCCCCGCTTTTGGGGGCCTGCCCCCCCCTGCTTCGAGCCGCGCCTTAGAAGTCGGCTATATCCCATTTAACGACTTCGCTAAATGACGTTCAGTAAAGACGTTGAACGTTACATTCAACGACTTGACGAGTTGTCCTTCAGTGATTTAATTAAATGCCGTCATTCAATTAACGTGCTAGTGATTCAATCAAATCGCTTATTAACTGCGACATATATACTGCACCCCGCGTGAACGGAAACAGAATACTAAAGGCGTATTTGCCCCCGTGATCTAATATATCTATTTCAACGCGAAATAAGGACTTAAGGACGCCTTTTTGGCTGCTTCAGAATCCATTTTCTCCATCGCAGCTCGGTCATATTTCCATCTGTATTCAATGTACAAGAAAAAGTTACTTAATTTTGCTCTGGTTTCTGTTTTGCACTGTATTTTGTGGTTAAACAAGATATCTTTCAGCGCAGTAGACGAGATAAGTTTTGAGAAATTAACCGCTGCTGCTTGTTGGTTGTATTGTTTCTAGTTTAATGAACTTGGTTGGTAGTGCGGCTTTCCTTGCAACTTTGTTCTGTAGCCGGTCGGTAACTCTACCCGGGACTAGCGTAGCGAACCCAACCCGACCACTTGCACACTGGCCGCGACAACAAAAACCCAACAAACACTTTGTGAACACTTCATGCTCTGCCGCCCGCTATTAACTTATCTAAATGCGTTTTTAAACTACATCGTTGTGTACATAATTAATTTAACGTTTTGTAAATTAGGCGGCTACACTGGTTGAGTGCTGACGTGTGTGTAAAATAATTTGCTACGGCATGACTAAGTGTCCAGATGAGGTTGTCACGGTATCTTTGGCGCATGACGTTTGCATAATGCGAGAGCGGTCGACGATAGCGGCGAGGCTTAGTGCGGGTCTCGGCTGACCGGTGTAATCTAAGCGTGCGGGTGGCGGGAGGGTGGTACAGCGGAGGCTGCGGCACGCTGCGGGCTAGAACGCGTAGAAAGGAGCGCGCAATGCGCAGCTGCCAGCCGCCAGCTCGATCCGTGCGCCTGCGCACCAAGGACGACGACGCGCGCGCCGGTTGTTCACCTCGCGGCAAGAATGCGCGGGAACACCGCAGCGGGACCCGTTCGCCACATCGCCTGCCCTATTCTGAACGAATGTACTCGAAACCTCGTATGCTGCTCGACCAGTTTTCTACACATTACCATGTAGCCACCTTTTCTCTACGGATTTTATGTCTGTTACTGTAATCTTGCACATATCAACTCACACGCGTACCTACCTACTTCATAGTTACTTAACACACTATTCACGTTGCTATTTAATTAGGCTCGAATACAACTACAAGCGCGATTGTTATACTTACCTGATTTAGTACATTTAACCTCTATGTCGATCTGATTTGAGCGCGTATTCATGCTTTACAATCAGATTCGGGCCACCAAGGTTGTAGAGGTGCAACGCAATGTACCTAACTGACTGATACCTACCAAGCCTCCGAATACCTTTGCGGTGAATCAAAGCCTGTCGTGCAAGTCACTTACCACGACATCATTCTGTTGGAAAAAATACCTACTAAGGAAAAATATCGCGCTAACTATTCGTTAGGCAAATTCACGAGTAAATAGCTATTTTAATTTCCTTTGCTTGCAGTTGCACGCCTGACGGATTTTTTTATATCCCTCCCTGCTTATAAAAGCTTGCTGAATGTTATAAGATTGTGATGTACAACTTATGCTTTATGTTGAAATAATGTAAATTAACATTTGACTTCCCGTAATCATTCCATCGGCTAATAGACGATTTGGGGCCAATTTCTTTTTCCAAAAAGTTTAAAGTACAGGTCACCTCATGTACAACATAACCCAAATGCGAGTTTTCTACAGATTATAAGTCCAAGATTCAATGCAGGAAATCATTGACGCTGTCGAGTGTTAAGACAGGATTAAAGAGCGTATTTTATTAGATACACCTGCCTGAATGCAGGGTACGTTTCTGTTTAGCTTACTCGTAATAGTTAATTTCAAGTGACCCATACATCTGCAATGTAAATAAAACTGGACCCTAAAAGTGTTGTTTGTGTAAAATATAAGGTTTAAAGATCGTATCACGTCATGCTCGCTAATGTCAGGCAACGATGAGAGTGCTAACAGCACCTTAGGTAGGTACTCGAGATATCCATTACTTTGTAAATTTAACAACGGACCAGAATATACAATACGATCCGGTATTTGATGTAATGTAAACCGATATAAGTGCGCAGAAATACAATACTAGGAAACTAGAACTGCGAATTGAATATTATGTTATGATCTTATAAGTTTATTATGATAAGATCAAGAGCACTCACTTGTGCATTGAAGTGAAGAAGGCTAAAATAAAATGCATGAGAAATAATAAGAAAGAGAAAATGGTAGACAGTAACGAGAATAACCCACTTTTAAGAGCACTATGTGTAATTGTAAACAGAAACACTTACTACTATAGATGTAGTTTCTGGTATAAATATTTATACCAAAGGAAAATTAAAATACATTATACCTAGCCTAGACAGTTATTTTTCAAGTACCTTCCTACTCTGTTATACAAAATAGAATGTAGAGAGCACAATAACTTCCTTCCTTCATTTGACTATGTAGGTACTATAATAATCGAAATTGCACATAGGTGATTTAATGGTGTTTCTAGGCTCTAAGAAATAAATATACTCTGTGGTCGCGACTGCAGGATGTGGTAGTCTTATTGGAGCTATGGTTTCTGACTAGTTTTGCTGGGAACCGCGAATGCGAACGCGAATAAGGGGAGCCTGTTTGTGGTTTTATAATTATAGTTTAGTCAGTCGTGCAAGACAAGTTATTCTTTCATATGGGCGATGTAGGCAGCGCCTACCCTGTAATATTCTTACGTGGTGGTAGTGATAATATGGCTTGTATTAGTATTGACTATAGTTGGCCTAATTGCAATATGAAGGTCGTGGTAAGTTTAATAATAGATTTTCGAAATATTTGTGTCGAGATACGCAACTTTGCAAAAATTTGAATATTGCTGAGAAATCCATTAGAATCGCGGAAATTGTAACTAGGCAGAGTATCATATACTTATTAGATAGAGATTGAAGTAACTTATCTTTTACAATGCTATTACAACATAGGACTTATTGTTATTATCTCAAATCTATATCTAGGAATTTCATTAGAATAATGACAAAGATATTTTAACGATGCTATATGTAAGTCCTCAGTACCAGATAAAAACATTACCAAATTTTTATATTTATTATGTTCCTATTTTAATTCTATTCTAACACTTAGAAATAGATAAAATATACAAATTTAGTAGATTATATCCATCGCTGATAAGTATCTTGAGATACTTAAATAACAACGATTTTTCCACGAGGTATCTTAAATCCTATTTAACCCGAAGCTTAGCAGAAATCTGATAAATATTAAAATTGTTCTTCTGTATTGCATTTCCTTGTTATAAATACGGCATCGTCGTTACCTGCAAATAAATTTGTTCCAATAAGCCATCTGTTCCAAGTATCCCTACCACCGGTCTAGCCTTATTTATACCAGTAGGGATACTTGAAAAAAAAAACATATATCCCTACCAGTAGGGATACTTTTCCAAGTATCCCAACCGTTAGCGACTGTCATCTGAAATCTTAAGGCGTTAAAGCGCAACAAAATGCGACTGGCTATAAATATTAAACTGCTCTTAAGAGGGATTAAGTCGCATACATTAGAGTTTAGTTAGAGTCACTATAAAAAAAAACTTACACTATACTAAAAAAAGAAATCTCTCAGTAAACTAAACAATGTTTCAGGAAATGAAAAAAAAAAAATTGCTTTTTCATACAAAGTGACCGCCTCGATCCGACAATTTGTATGGAAAAGCAATTTTTTTGTTTCATTTCCTGTAAAAAGACCTGTACCATTAACCATGAATATGTACTTATATTAAATATTGTAGTGTAGTGTAATAAAAAGTAATGTAATCATGTTTAATTAGCTAAACGTGCGGATCAGTCTGCGCCTGCGGCGTTAGTAATGAGATAAGGAGTTGTGCATTTCAAGGCAAGGCAGTTCTGTCTTAGACGCTGCGTTTGTTGTGGTTATAGTTAGGTACAGGATGCAAACAATACGTCATGCCTATATCCTTTACGAGGTAGGCAGGTTGTCAACATCTGTTATGAAGAGGTATTTTCGATAGAATTTTATATTGATATAGTCACACTTTGTCTTGAGCCTGAACTGAACTGGCATTTAAAATATGTCCGGAAACAGGAATACTTGTTATGTCTTTTATCACTTTCAGTTCAGTTGCAAGCAATAGTATGCGATGATGAATTAAACAAGATGGAAATCTATACAGGGTGTAACGGAAAGGTCGTACACAAACTACACGTTTTCGAGTATGATCGATTTTCGAGCAATTATAATGTAGCTAAGTCGGCACTCGGCACATTACAGATTTCATAAGACACTTGTACCTTCACTATGCAGATGTGCATTTTTTTTAATGTGCATTCATTCATCAAAATAGATATTTGCTTTCAAATATCTTTGGAATGTACATAACTTTTTGTACAAAATTAAATCTTCCGTAGTAGTCGGAAGTTATAAAACAGCAGTACCAGTAATTATTGGTAACTTGTCGAGTTTACCACCTTTAAAAGCGTAAATAAGGCCAGTAAATAAGGTATATAATTATATAAATCGATTACATCAACAGCTATCACCGAGTTATGAGGTATAGCTTACGTAAAAGATTGGTCGGGGCGTCACCTGTCGGCCTGAGCCATTCTCAGATCAAAGGCTTTTTGTGCCAACGATCTTAAGGCGACATCGTCTGCCGCGATTCAGTTTTGATTGGAAAAATACAAATGCGTATAATTGTACCTAAACTAAATTAATTTGTAAAACAATGATTATGTTATATGATCCTAGGCTAGATCGTAGGCTGTCCGATTGCGGTTTGTCACGCGTTAAATAAGTTTTTTTATAGTTAATCACCATGAAAATTAACAACTTTCCTCTAGGAACAAAGCTCGAAACATAAAACAATGCGTCTGTGGATGAAGTGTATTTTCTAAGGCACCATACATGATATAGACATACAATCATGCTTTTATCTCTAATGGGATGGGCAGAATTAACATTCACAGAATTAACAACTAGTTATAGCGTTAGCTAATAATAATTATATTTTTTGCTTCTGGCTAGTATTGGGGGTTATTTTAGACAGATCTGTATATTGCTGTAGGTAGTAACAGGTTGTTAGCCCATTCAATAAAATTACAATAGGTACAATGAGATCCTCGAATCCTTCTTCTAGTTTTTAAAGACAGTTGTTCAGTATTCAAAAGTCGCTCCAAGCTTGCTTGTCAAGCACGCAACAGCGGACAAGCAATGTTGACCGTTTATGGAGTGCCTAAGTGATTTCTAGCGCGTTCCTAATGACCAGAAGCCGTGTACGCAGCGACGGCGTCACTTCCGGACACTTCCTGTAATGTCTTCGTCAATCATCGCGTTGCTACGAATAGTGGAACTTTGTCAATGAAAGCTGCGGCTGCGACTGATGAACGCAGGATATCACTCGAGGACTAATTGATATGGAGTTTATCAAACGTTTATTAATAGTTCCTCTCCTTGAATGTAGGTATTGATAAAATCTGGTTCTAAAAATTAATCGTCTATAATGGGGGTAATATGGAACTGATGCGATGGCTTAATTTTGACTTTGGCTCTCTTGCTTTGACTGAAGCACAGAATTATCGTACATACTTGTCAGACAGTCAGATGATTCAGTCTGCATTGTCCTAACCAAAATAGGCAATACTTACTGGGAATGGGAACAGTCACACCACATACTGAAGGTATCAACAAATAATACGGTCAGAATGGTCTACATTACCAAAACAATGGCGAAAACGTGATCGGGAAGCACCCAGAAAAAGTGGGTAAAGGTCTGGGATACTTTAAAACTGGAAGCGTAAACAATATTTATGTCCGAGTCGAGATGTTTAGTCTGCGGCACTACTGGGTCGATAAAAATATGATGTTCAAGTGGAACGCTCAAAACTTGTTATATACAACCGACATCATGCAAAAAAAAAAAAAACAAATCTATGTATTATATTGAGATCTTAAACCAATTTGGATTAAAAAACACGACATGATCACTTATTAAACTTGTACTGTTCCCTAGAGTTCAGGTACGAAAAACCAAGTGTAAGTCAGTTTATTATGTTCTATGAGAGCGCCTGCATGCGCACTCTGTAAAAATTTCAACTATGTCTGGTAGATGATGAATGAGATACATTGGCCTTGAGTTGTTATTAAAAAACTTCATATTGATTAGCTAGACATTTGAGTTTAAATTGGCAAAATCCCGAGATGTAAAGCCATAATAAAAGAAGTTGTAGGTACCTAATAGACTCATAAAAAATGCATACGTTAGAGCTGTCCTCCCTTTTTGAAGTCGGTTAAAATAATGTAATAAAGTGCAATGCGGCGCGATCTGGCCGCGAGTGAGGAGCTTTGGTCTACTTGGACTCATGCCAGGACCTGAATGTTCACACTCACACGACGCTTTCTATTGCCTTCTCAATGTCACTCTGATGAGATTGAATGTTATCTTTAATGAGACGTTTTAGTTTCTGTACCACTAGAGTCCGAAAAGCACTAGATTTGAAACAACGACAAGGCTATACAGAAAACCTTGTAAGTATGTTTGTTATTACAAGAATCCTGAACAGTTCAATTCAAACTTAGGTTACATTTTTCCGCGGTAAAGTAACTTGTTTCCGCGGGAACGCGGGTAAGCTAATAAATAATTAAATCGGGGGCACTAGCAACCCGCTACTGTCTCCCGTCACGCTAATTTGAGCTTGCTTTATTAAACCTGGCGCTGACGCTAAGCAGACCCAACGCCATGTTCCTGACGCCTAAAATATCGATGCAGTAATCTATATTAGTCCACGCCATTCATTACCAGGTCGATCGACTTGATACCCATACGACAGAAAAAAAAATACCAACATTTGTATTGTCTGTATTTTTGTCTGATATACTATCTTATTTGTTACATTTTCATGCCTAAACAAAACAACCCAAACAGGTCTTGGCGAAAATTAGGTCAACGCTTCTATGTAAAAAAAAATAAAAAAAAAAACTTTTCATAAAACATATTCTAGTTCCAAGCCCGCATTATTCTCGTATAACTTATTCAGAATATTTCTATTTTTATTTTACCTAATGTTTGTGGCTGTTTGCTAGGCCCTTATTAAGATTTTCAGCGATTTTCAGCAAATATTATTATTTTATCGTTCTTTTATTATAATACAAGTAGGCACTTTTATATTTATTTAACTGTTATTTGAATAAAACAGTCCTGAATCTAAAAGTGAGTGGAAAACTATATACAAACAAAATGTAAACACTGTATCCGAAAATAGCTGCTCTAATTATGCTAACGTAAATTAATTACTAACTAAATAGTAGTGCAATAGTAGAGAAATGTACACGGTAAAATTAGTTTGTGTTCATAAAATTAGTGGTGAAATTAGTTTTTGCTCATAAAATAAAATATCTGGAACGCGTTGAGCGCCAGAATGCAAATAATTACTAGGAAAGCTGGTACACCTAATTAAGAAGTTGCCGAAGTCTTGGTTTTGATAAGTTTTTAAAACAATAATTATGAATTATCCGTAAAATGATTGTATCGTAATATTAATTCATTTCACTTGTGTTCTCACGCCGTATAAAAGTAGCCTTTATGTTATGTCACTCACTGCACGTGCACTTTATCATTATATCTTCACACAAATAACTATTTCAATCTTTCCCTTTGTTTTATCGTTTTATCATCATGAAAAAAGGTCACTCAAACAAAGGGACATAGTCTCTGATTTATAATATTAATTTAGATAACCACAAGTATATGCTGACGCACAGCAAACAAATTCATAGTTGGCACTGATTAACTGGATCGAGACCGCAAAACTGGCAAAACCCGTACAGATAGATAGATCTGTTTACTATTTTCATCAGCATTTCGATGGATTAGTTCGCGGCGATTAGCGTTCTACTTGCCGCGGATACCAGACGTCATATTCGCTAGTAATTATGCAATTGGAGCGCTTTCGCGGTGTCAGACCAAACCAAAAACCAGTCTTATGATCCGGGCAGTGACGGATTATCGAGGGGCCAGTACAGTACCTGATGCGAACTTAAAACGTTCTTTTTTATATCAAACAGTAGTAATTGGTACGAAAGCGTTTGAACCGGACCTCTGAAAATCCGAAACATGTTAAATATTAGTTGGCGCTATTAATGCTAATCTAGTTGACACCTACGCTACATTACCACCTCTTTCTTGAACGTTTCCTTTTGAAATTGCTTTTGATTTTAGTCAGATGCTATGAATAAGTATTTAGCTAGACTGTTACGCTTTGTCTACCCCATAAGGTATTAAGGCGTGACTTCAATTATGTACTGTGTATTATTTTAACTTTTGTCACTGAAGTTGTTACTAATATGTACTAGTATTTGATTTTTTTTTATCGATAACTGATAAGGATTACAATAATTAGGTCGATGACACTGTAAATAAAAAAAATACGATAAAAAATCTTCAGTAGGTCTCAGGGGCCAGTATCCGGGTCACATAGTTATTACTACATAGCTAATTAATTTACTTACTTATTTTCATGATAGGAAGAATTCCCAAGATATTTTGCCTAGGTTTTGTAATTTTAGCGATGGCATCACTACATCTATACAATCTATTTGTCGGTAGTCGCGAAACTGCTTCCGTTGTCACTCTGTCTGCCCCGTTAAGGATATAGGTGTGACTATAATTATTTAGATAATAAGGCGATACTACGTACGCACATGCCCAAGAAATTGTGTAGTTTTTGCAGTTCATGTCGTAAATCGGTTACGCCCAGCTGTCGCGGGGCTCGTGAAAAAGAGGTAAATGAAGTATAATATTATTAAGGAGGCTAGTACATATTAACAGCTAAGTTTTGCCCCGCGGTTTCACTCGCGGCTAAATGAGTTTTCCTAACCGTTTCCTAAAGTGAATTTGCATCCCCTCGAAAAAAAAAAATTAAGAGAAAATACCTATGTAGGTATACTTTATTCTCATAGGAATGAAATATCTATACTTACATTCATTTTTATAGTCACGATTGTGCTGTGTTATTGTTATGTACGTAGGTACATTCCTGCGATTAACAAAATTTTATTATTCCTTTCTTAGGGCTGAAAATTATACCGATCGGACTTTACTTGTCGTTCTTCATCAGAATACCAGCTACTGCCCTGGCAAATTCATAAAAATTATTCTAGCTTTCTTGGCATTTATAGTATTAGTATTGATTTCACACGGCGGCGGCGGCGTCCTCGCACGGATCGGCGCGCGAGTTCGATACGCGTGGGAACATTCGCCCGAGCCCGCCGGGTAATAAATGTTACAAAGACAAAAAGTTAATGGGAAACATAGTCCTAGTGTCAAAATGTACAAATGTCTTAATGTACCTGAACGTGCAAATGACAAAAAATAATTATGATATAATGCGTAGAAGTCTAATTGTTTAATTGTCAAAATGTACAAAAGACAAAACATGACTGTGCTATAATGCAACTGCCAGAATTCGAACCCGCAACCCTGGGCTTCGAAGGTAGGATCACTAACGACTGAGCATGAGCATACATACACCTATCCTATCTGCTACTGTCAAACTTGAAATTGCAATATCTCGAAAACTAACGATCCTAGAGTACTGGTGTGGGACAAAATTATAGGTCTCGACAAGATCTACATTTCAGATGACAGCTGTCAAACTTGAAATGCTTATATCTCGGAAACTTTCGATCCTAGAGTACTGGTGTGTAGGACAAATGAAAGGTCTCGACAAGACCTACATTTCAGATGACATCTGTCAAACTTGAAATGGTTATATCTCGGGAACTATCGATCCTAGAGTGCTGGTGTGTAGGGACAAATGAAAGGTCTCGACAAGATCTACATTTCAGATGACAGCTGTCAAACTTGAAATGGTTATATCTCGGAAACTATTGATCCTAGAGTACTGGTGTGTAGGGACAAATGATAGGTCTCGATGAGATCTTTAATTCGGATGACAGCTGTCAAACTTAAAACGGTTATATTTGGAAAACTATCGATCCTAGAGTATTGGTGTGTAGGGACAAATGATGGGTCTCGACGAGATCTACATTTCAGATGACAGCTGTCAAAAATGAAACGGTTATCCGAAATTTAGATCTCATCGAGTCCTATAATTTGTCCCTACACACCAGTACTCTAGGATTGATAGTTTTCGAGATGTTGCCATTTCAAGTTTGACAGCTGTCATCTGAAATGTAGATCTCGTCGAGACCTATCATTTGTCCATACACACCAGTACTCTAAGATTGATAGTTTTCAAGATATTGTCATTTAAAATTTGACAGCTGTCATCCGAAATAAAGATCTTGTCTAGATCAGACAGTATTAGCCGGAAAGAAGTCATGGTCCAATTTAACACCTGGGCCATCTACGTCCGTGGTGTAAAAAGGCTCTTATTGTGCATTACAGCGTTAATGTATTCTGGCGGTATTTGGTCAAAATGACATTTTGGCACTTAGGGAATTTGAACAATTGAACATTACAGCTTTAATGTATTCTATCATAGCAGCATTTAGGCAATATGACATTTTGGCACTAGGCAGTTTGTACATTTTGACACTAGGACTATGTTTCCCATTAACTTTTTGTCTTTGTAACATTTATTACCCGGCGGGCGCCCGAGCGTGCATTTCGCGTGCTCGTAATAACACACGCTTATTTACCTGTCTGCTGCTGCGCCCATGCGTCTGCTCGAAAGTGTTTTAATGTGAATTATCCACGACTGAATATTTGAATGTTTGGATGTCTGTTACCTACCCGCTCACGCTCCAGCTGCTGGACGGATCGGGATGAAGCTTGGTACACATATAGGCTAGGTCCTGGAATAGGACATTTGAATGGAAGAGGCCTGGCAAAGGATTCCTTTTCATCGCAGGAAAACCTTCATTGCCAAGGAAAAATCTTTTGAAGCGGGTGAAAACGGGGGTGGAAAGCTAGTTCTACCATAAAAGCTGTAAGGGACAGCTGCCCGCAAACTGATAGGGTTTATAATATTGAAAGGCCGGCAGCGCTTTATAATCCCCCGAGAGATACAGAGACCATGGGTGGCGGTGATTGCTTACCATCCGGTGACCCACCTGTTCGCCTGCGTCTTATGGCTGTAAAACCCGCCAATGCCACATACGTACCTAACTAAAAAGAAAGTATTATTTATTATACGACTTGTACGTAAAATACACTCGTAGTCTAAACACGCAGTTTCTTTTCTTTTTCATGCGTGCGTTATCAACTGGTGGCGATAACGCATTTCGATTGAGTCGATCAATGTGAATCGGTGAACCGTCACGCTCGACTCGACGTGCTCTCGACTCGACCACTTCAGTACTGTTGTGTTTGTTTTTGCAAGTTATTAATTATAAGTTAACCTTTGTTGACCTTTCTTAGTTATGGATTTAAACGTTTGCCTGTTTTACATATGTTTGTATGCAAATGAAAGTACAACGGTATTTTTATTGTTTCAGGCTTGATCCACCGCCACAGTCACAGTTCCAAATGGAGAATAAAAAGGCAGCGGCGGCGACTCAGCAGCCGATCAGCCAGCAGCATCTGATGGCGCACCACGTGCACCCGGAGCAGATCTACTCGCAGCAGCCGTCACAACATACCGCCTCCGCGCCGCCTCAACCGTCCGCCACCTCTGCGCCGCAGCCCAACGGCACCGCGCACTCGCTGCACCCAGGCGGGTACCACACCAACACCTCCGCGAGGTCGCCGCTCCTCGAGAACCGACACGAGCTGTACGGCACCCAACATGCGCACGATTACGCGCGTCACTACGGCGCCAACGACAACTACAACTACCCACAATCCCCGCCCACCAGGCTCGAGCGCACCGACTTATACATGGATCACAATGTCAACCACGAACTACTCCATAACATGCCTAAAGGATACAACGCGGAAGTCTATCAAGACTACCTCAAACGAAACCCACCGAAAGATACCAATCAAATATACCAAAATCATCAACCCATGCATAGGCCTAATATGAATCAATACGGTTCTAAGCCATATTTACCATTTTCTAACAGAATAGGACCGCAGAGCAATACGGAATTACTGAGGAGACAATATAACGAAATCCAACAGATGAAATTGCAACAACAGATGCATTACCAAAATCAGGCACAAATGCAACAGCAACAGAAATTTGCCGAAAGGCAGATACTTCTGCAGCAAATCCACGGTGTTCAGCCGCCACCTAATCTACAAAACAGTATATATTCCGACGGCTCTTACAGAGATTTAGATGGATACAGCAGTAAAAACGACTTCAAGGAGTACAGCAGTACCGACATTCAGAAAGACGTCGACAGATATGCCAAAAACAACGAGTACAAAGAAGTGGAAAAGCAGCCTAGACAGTATCAAGAAACACAATGGCAATCCAACCAAACTGATTTGAGAGATACGGATCGTTATAGGAAGCCACCAGAAGGGGAGAAGGTGAAGAGCCAGTCGCCGGAGTATAATAACCAGAGTCCGTCGAGGAACAACGTCGGTGTGGTGTCTCCTATGAAGTCCAGCGACTCAAATTCCCCGAGCGTGAAGTCCCCGTCGTCGGAGGGTCGGCGGAGTAGCGGCGGAGGTCAGGCGCTGCGCTCCCCTATAGCTCAGAGAAGCCCGTCAGCCCCCGTCACTTTGGCTGGCATCCTCTACAAGCAAGGCTCTGATGGCTTGAAGGTCTGGCGGAAGAGGTGGTTCGTACTCTCGGAGTACTGCTTGTTTTACTATAAAAGTGAGTACCTTACCTGCCTAATAGTCAATACCCGAAAAAACTGCGACTTGCAACTTACTCTTTCTCTGCCTTGTTACGGTAGACCGACCTAATGAACCCTGTTGTCAGAGATTTTTAAGCCGCTTAATAGGTCACCGAGGCGAAGCGACCGGGAAGATGCCTTAGGAGCTCTTAAGAGCACGGAATCGTCTTACTTGTCAGTAGTTGTCAGGAGATTTATACCTGTATTGTCCTAAACTGTAAATGTCTTAGAAAGTTTTATATGGATATTGCAATTGAACCTCAGGCTTCCGGCCAGGGAAGTCAGTAATGCCATCAAGGAATATAAGGTTATATATATAATTGTTTCAGGTCAAGACGAAGAGAAACTGTTAGGCTCAGTCCTCCTTCCATCTTACAAAGTGTCAGCCTGCACTGCCGAGGACAAAGTGCTGAGGAAGTACGCATTCAAGCTGGAGCACGCGAACATGCGCACTTATGTACTCGCGGCGCCCGACCAGGACGCCATGATGCAGTGGGTCAAAGCGCTCACTTGCGCCGCGCTCATGCAGACGCCCAAGTAAGAATTTACGGCTGTTTTAAGCAATAATTTCGATATTAACTGCGGGGTACTATTTGCTCCTCAATTCATTACTTCTAAAAAAAACATTAGCTGTATATGATGAGTCTAACGGAGGACGAAACAGTTGTCAACAGACGACGAACCGATGCGTTTCGTTTTCTCTTACTGTCATCACAAAGGCCAAAGTGCTTTTAACACTAGACAGTAGACATTGGTTTATCTCGACAGGGATACACGTGGGAATGGCCCCCTTGTGGGGAGGACCACTCTGCGGAGATTGTGCCTAACCGGCTTCTCTTAAAGAGTTGGATTCCGATCCAATCCAACCAAGCTAAGCTCTAAGGAAGTAGTAGAACAAAGTTTAAAAAAAGTCTATATTTTGCTAGATATTATGATAACTTTTCAAATACACTAACAATAGCGTACTACTACGCTACGCTAGCACTATTACATATTCTGTGCTAGCACACCAAAATAATCTTTTAAACTGAAAGGGTGGGCTAGCAATAAACTAGGCTGTAAATGACAAAATATAGAGCAATGGCTATTTCCATCGCGGACTTGAACGTTAGTCCTATTATAACGGTAGTACTCGTGGTAATTTTAGACGTGTTTCTATTTTCAGTGACCAAGCGCAAAAGCAGAGCGACCGGGCGACTGCCAAAACTGAGGTGGGTTTTTTTTGACTGTTGTAACCGTGTGATATTTGTGGTTTTCTAGTCGATCGAACCCTGGTGTCAGAGTTTTTAAACCGCCTAATAGCACAGCTAATAGGCCTCTGACATGATTTGTGTAACGACTATTATCAAAGACAGCTACCAGGACCGACTGCTTAACGTGACCTCCGAAGCGCGGAATCTTTTTTCTTTCAAATAATCAGGCGATTCAGCCTGCGCTGTCCTTATCAAACTAGAAAAAACTATCAAAGTGATAAATTGACAAATATCTACTTTGTGTTACCACCCTGGGAATCGCACCCAGGACCTCCGGAGCACATGGCTCAGACCACTAGACCACGGATGCAATTATATTTTCCAAGCTGGACTGGGACGACTGAATAACATACTTCCTGGGCATATTGTGGGAATCAGAAGAGGGAGACGAGGGTTTAAGCAGTTCCTAAAAAGAACCTCAAACTTTGCTAGGTCATTGACGCTCTGTCTTCCCCTTAAGGGATAAAGACGTGAATATTTATGAATACTATCGGTATTTGTGGTGAATCCGCAAAGTCCCGTAAGTCGATCGGTCTAGTGGTCGACCCGGCGAACCGGCCGCCGGCCGCAGCGGCAGATGACCGACAATTAGTTTGTCAGAGCGGAACCAAGGACAACCATTACCTGCCCGGCGTAACTGCACATAATACACCTACACTGCAAAAACTAATTACTAACCAACTAATTATACGATCGGCATAAATAAATACGCGGCTGCAAGTCCAATAAAAAAATGTCTGGCGGTTGTCGGCTGCCTTTTCTAGTGTATTTCATGCCAATCTCTTAAACAGTGAACAGCCATATTTTATGGGTCAACTACTCCAATTTTTTAAAACAGTTAATTTTTTAGGTACAAATTTTTCATGTCTGTAGTCATCTTATAGATACTGTATAGTGGAAAATTAGTACCCCCAAATTTTACCGACCTTTTGGGAAGCCCATGGACTATCAGTGTCTGTCGCCTCTGATCTTGACAGAGTTAACTCCCTTTGCAGATAAACTAAATATGTTTCATATTGTAGGATGGTGATGAAATGCCGGGACCGACGTATGCGAATGCGCCGCCTAAACCAAGGCGTTCTAACGAAGGATACAACTCACCTAGTCCTGATATGTAAGTTTGCTTTATTTTGTACTGTCCCAACTTCTCCTTCTTTTCTGCTAGGACGTTATTGTCAGTGGCTTATCTGAGAGAAACTCTTCACTTCGCTTAATACATACTTCAAACTCTACTCCCTCCTGTCCTACAGACCAGACACCTTCTTCTGCACACTGCTTATTTCTCGCATTACACAAATCTATCTGCACTTTATTCTACTCCTGAATTAAACTACTTCATGAACATCATAATAAACATTTCACGACATTACAGGTACGATCCAAATTACGACCTACTCAAAAAGCCAGCATCACATTACAGTCAGGGCACAAGTCACACGCGATATCAGGAGCACACCTCGTACCAAACGAGCATTAACCAAGAGAGCACATACACGCGCGGGCCGCAGTCGCCCCCTCCCCCACAGCCACAGCCACAGCCACAGCCGTTCCAGAAACGAGTCTACGACGCCCACCACCTGTCCCTGCCACTGACCAACACCGTCACCGACAGACTCGAGAACAACCAACCAACCACCTCCAACATCTACAGATCTAACCCACAGTCGCCTTACTTTGATAATAGGAACAGAACGACGCAACAACAGTTGCCACCGGACACCAAGCAGGAACAGATATACGACAGACAATCGCGCAACCCGTTCCTACAGGACCTGACCCCGCAAACCACCGACACGCCCCAGGACGATCTGAGTAATACTCGAAGCAGTCAGGAACAGGACAGAGCTAAACTTTATAACGAAACGTACACTGAATCGAGAGCTAATATAAAGATGAGCGCGGACGTGAACTCGTACAATAGAGACGTGTACGGGGAATTGAACACGAAGCCAGTGAATAGATCTGGTAGTGCCATAAACGAGCGATTGCTTATTGAGAGGCGAACGCCCGAAGCTTACGGCAGAGCGGCGTCTTTGTCGGGTTACACTAGAGGGAAAATGGGGGATTACGAGGATGTGTACGCTGCTTATGCCGCCGAGAACGAGTACGGTAAAACGTACGCACAATCGCCTGCGCCGAGCCGAGACGCCACCAGCCTCTCCAGCCAGCACCAACAACAAGACTACTCTTCAAATTACGTGAGTTGTAATATTTATTATCGATTATAATTACCTATTGTTTTATTAGTGTGCTTTATATGACATTGTGTTAATGTTTTAGGGCCAGACTCAAGAAAAAACATTCAGCGGTCCATCAGTGTTGCGACGGAAGAAGATGCAATCAAGCGGTATTCAGCCACCAATGCCTAGACCGCACAGCGCTGACTTCTTAGAATACGAAGCCAAAAGTGAAATGCTGAACAAAACGATGCCACCTAGGAGTGTTTGCGACCCACCGAGGCAGCCCCAGCGACCGAAATCCAGTCTCGATATCAACTCGTACTACGACCCCAGCTCCGACCGATACTACTCGGAAGAAAGCTACGCGGAGAAGATGCGTCAGTCAGCTCAGTACCTGCAGCAAGCTGGAATGGCTCCTCGTAACATTCAAATCCCTTTAGCGAAATATGCCAGTGGACTAGCAGAAAAACAACTGAACTCACCCTTCTCCCATGTATCCAACAACAACTACGAGACCGAATTCAGTACCAACAGGATAACCAGAGATAACATGAGTTTTTCCAAGTACAGCGATCTGGAAGCTCTGAACAGTAACTGGATGTTGAAAGAGAAGGAGAATAGGAGTGGGAGTGTGATGAGCGATAGTTCAAACGCTGGTGGTTTCAAAGAAGCTGGTCGGTTCGATCTGGCTACGGACAGCTTTATGCGATCGGCCAGTGCTCGGTTACCATCGTGTACTGAAAAAGATGGCGAGAAAAAAGTGCAGATAGATTTGTGTAATGCGAGAAATAAGCAGTGTGCAGAAGAAGGTGTCTGGTCTGTAGGACAGGAGGGAGTAGAGTTTGAAGTATGTATTAAGCGAAGTGAAGAGTTTCTCTCAGATAAGCCACTGACAATAACGTCCTAGCAGAAAAGAAGGAGAAGTTGGGACAGTACAAAATAAAGCAAACTTACATATCAGGACTAGGTGAGTTGTATCCTTCGTTAGAACGCCTTGGTTTAGGCGGCGCATTCGCATACGTCGGTCCCGGCATTTCATCACCATCCTACAATATGAAACATATTTAGTTTATCTGCAAAGGGAGTTAACTCTGTCAAGATCAGAGGCGACAGACACTGATAGTCCATGGGCTTCCCAAAAGGTCGGTAAAATTTGGGGGTACTAATTTTCCACTATACAGTATCTATAAGATGACTACAGACATTGAAAAATTTGTACCTAAAAAATTAACTGTTTTAAAAAATTGGAGTAGTTGACCCATAAAATATGGCTGTTCACTGTTTAAGAGATTGGCATGAAATACACTAGAAAAGGCAGCCGACAACCGCCAGACATTTTTTTATTGGACTTGCAGCCGCGTATTTATTTATGCCGATCGTATAATTAGTTGGTTAGTAATTAGTTTTTTGCAGTGTAGGTGTATTATGTGCAGTTACGCCGGGCAGGTAATGGTTGTCCTTGGTTCCGCTCTGACAAACTAATTGTCGGTCATCTGCCGCTGCGGCCGGCGGCCGGTTCGCCGGGTCGACCACTAGAACCGATCGACTTACGGGACTTTGCGGATTCACCACAAATACCGATAGTATTCATAAATATTCACGTCTTTATCCCTTAAGGGGGAGACAGAGCGTCAATGACCTAGCAAAGTTTGAGGTTCTTTTTAGGAACTGCTTAAACCCTCGTCCTCCCTCTTCTGATTCCCACAATATGCCCAGGAAGTATGTTATTCAGTCGTCCCAGTCCAGCTTGGAAAATATAATTGCATCCGTGGTCTAGTGGTCTGAGCCATGTGCTCCGGAGGTCCTGGGTGCGATTCCCAGGGTGGTAACACAAAGTAGATATTTGTCAATTTATCACTTTGATAGTTTTTTTCTAGTTTGATAAGGACAGCGCAGGCTGAATCGCCTGATTATTTGAAAGAAAAAAGATTCCGCGCTTCGGAGGTCACGTTAAGCAGTCGGTCCTGGTAGCTGTCTTTGATAATAGGTCGTTACACAAATCATGTCAGAGGCCTATTAGCTGTGCTATTAGGCGGTTTAAAAACTTGACACCAGGGTTCGATCGACTAGAAAACCACAAATATCACACGGTTACAACAGTCAAAAAAAACCCACCTCAGTTTTGGCAGTCGCCCGGTCGCTCTGCTTTTGCGCTTGGTCACTGAAAATAGTAAACACGTCTAAAATTACCACGAGTACTACCGTTATAATAGGACTAACGTTCAAGTCCGCGATGGAAATAGCCATTGCTCTATATTTTGTCATTTACAGCCTAGTTTATTGCTAGCCCACCCTTTCAGTTTAAAGATTATTTTGGTGTGCTAGCACAGAATATGTAATAGTGCTAGCGTAGCGTAGTAGTACGCTATTGTTAGTGTATTTGAAAAGTTATCATAATATCTAGCAAAATATAGACTTTTTTTAAACTTGTGTTCTACTACTTCCTTAGAGCTTAGCTTGGTTGGATTGGATCGGAATCCAACTCTTTAAGAGAAGCCGGTTAGGCACAATCTCCGCAGAGTGGTCCTCCCCACAAGGGGGCCATTCCCACGTGTATCCCTGTCGAGATAAACCAATGTCTACTGTCTAGTGTTAAAAGCACTTTGGCCTTTGTGCTTTGGCCTTTGTGATGACAGTAAGAGAAAACGAAACGCATCGGTTCGTCGTCTGTTGACAACTGTTTCGTCCTCCGTTAGACTCATCATATACAGCTAATGTTTTTTTTAGAAGTAATGAATTGAGGAGCAAATAGTACCCCGCAGTTAATATCGAAATTATTGCTTAAAACAGCCGTAAATTCTTACTTGGGCGTCTGCATGAGCGCGGCGCAAGTGAGCGCTTTGACCCACTGCATCATGGCGTCCTGGTCGGGCGCCGCGAGTACATAAGTGCGCATGTTCGCGTGCTCCAGCTTGAATGCGTACTTCCTCAGCACTTTGTCCTCGGCAGTGCAGGCTGACACTTTGTAAGATGGAAGGAGGACTGAGCCTAACAGTTTCTCTTCGTCTTGACCTGAAACAATTATATATATAACCTTATATTCCTTGATGGCATTACTGACTTCCCTGGCCGGAAGCCTGAGGTTCAATTGCAATATCCATATAAAACTTTCTAAGACATTTACAGTTTAGGACAATACAGGTATAAATCTCCTGACAACTACTGACAAGTAAGACGATTCCGTGCTCTTAAGAGCTCCTAAGGCATCTTCCCGGTCGCTTCGCCTCGGTGACCTATTAAGCGGCTTAAAAATCTCTGACAACAGGGTTCATTAGGTCGGTCTACCGTAACAAGGCAGAGAAAGAGTAAGTTGCAAGTCGCAGTTTTTTCGGGTATTGACTATTAGGCAGGTAAGGTACTCACTTTTATAGTAAAACAAGCAGTACTCCGAGAGTACGAACCACCTCTTCCGCCAGACCTTCAAGCCATCAGAGCCTTGCTTGTAGAGGATGCCAGCCAAAGTGACGGGGGCTGACGGGCTTCTCTGAGCTATAGGGGAGCGCAGCGCCTGACCTCCGCCGCTACTCCGCCGACCCTCCGACGACGGGGACTTCACGCTCGGGGAATTTGAGTCGCTGGACTTCATAGGAGACACCACACCGACGTTGTTCCTCGACGGACTCTGGTTATTATACTCCGGCGACTGGCTCTTCACCTTCTCCCCTTCTGGTGGCTTCCTATAACGATCCGTATCTCTCAAATCAGTTTGGTTGGATTGCCATTGTGTTTCTTGATACTGTCTAGGCTGCTTTTCCACTTCTTTGTACTCGTTGTTTTTGGCATATC
>JARACY010004695.1:0-25541 GCA_029255725.1 Scrobipalpa atriplicella | reverse complement strand
TGCATTTTTTATATATTTCATAACATTAGTAAGATATCTTCTGAACTTCCTCTTCTAAGATACTTGCTGCTATTTAATTAGCTGCTTAATTTTTTGATAATGGTTTATTTTTGGATCAGATTCGGATTCCTTTTGCAAAAGATCAATATTTCAGCTGTTTTTTTCCTGATGAAAGTGAATTTGGCATGTCTTTCCACTTCCGTCATACCAGTTTAATTCTCTATATGTTCTAGGTGGTAATGGGAGGCAAGAACAAGTACTTAATAAACGGTATCAATGTGCAGAACAAGCGAGTGAGCGATTTGTTCTGCTCCGTACAGCTCAACGTGAACAACCCACATTTCTTGATCATGCAGGGACGCATCACTAAAGTGCTTAACATGAAGCCTCCTGAGGTATCTATCACTATGTAACATTTCCTTTGAATAATAAAACTGGAATTCTTCTTTCAACAGTCAACTTAAACTATTAGCCCTTATTATGTACAATAATGTATTAATTATTGACATTATTGTACACAAAGAAACATACAAAACAGTGCTAGTGTATCAGAGAAAATAGTTTGTATCTGTTTGTATCACTATTGTTATTATTATTTATTATTTAATGCCTTTTTTCTGCTTTTCAGATTCTTTCAATGGTAGAAGAGGCAGCTGGTACAAGAATGTATGAAGCCAAGAAACAAGCTGCTCAGAAGACCATTGAAAAGAAAGATGCCAAACTTAGAGAGTTGAATGATGTGAGTGTATTATTTATTTTAAAATAAAAATAGATTTTTAACTATGTTTTAGAATATGTTTATAAGTAATGAACATAATTAATAAGTAATAAACTTTAGTTAGGCTGCTAATAAAACTAAACAACTATCAAACAACATCCTACCCATGAGACTGAACAATGTTCCTTGGGGAAAGTTTCATAGCCTAAACTTTGGTCTGCAAATTTTTACACCCAGTATTTTATGAATGAAAACCAATTTTTCACTTAAAATATTTAACATTTACAATGTTCACTTATTAATCATTATATTTTAAACACACATTAAAAAACATACTAACATCAATAAACCCAATTTTACAGATAATTCGCGAGGACATCGCTCCGAAACTACAGAAGCTGCAGGACGAGCGCGCGCAGTTCCAGGAGTACCAGAAGGTTGTGAGGGAGCTGGAGAACCTCAGCCGCCTCTATGTGGCTTGGAAGTAAGGAATACAATGTGGAAAATTTAGCATATTTTAGGGTATGAAACTACTTATGAAACTGATAGATAGAAAGATAAAAAGTTTATTGCATATTAAACATCAACATAGCACAAAAGGTAAACACCAGTAAACACAAAGAAAGAAAAAAAAGATGAAAAAGACAGACATGACAAAAATTAGACCAGTGCCTACATTCTGGTCAGTGAAGGAGAGGGTCAAAGCTCTAAACATTCCCCAACCCAAATAAATATAAAGACTTCCCCTGCAATACCCATAATGTTATTATCATATTTAATTTCGACCCATGGTTTGTTGGGGAAAGTTGTTTCATGGGTATGATCACTCATACTGCAAATTATGATCACCAATTTTTTTCTACACCTTAAATATTATAAATAATAATAAGTATGTTATTAATATTAGTGTAGGATTATAATTAGATTTTACGTATGTTTTCACAGATCCTAAAAAGCATAAACTTGAAGCGTTGATTATTCAAAATAATTTAATATTTTGTATTCAAAATGAGTTCTTGAGGTTTCATTTTCGTTTTTCAGATATGTATCAGCTGAGAAAAGTTCGGTAGAAGCCGGAGCCAAAGTGTCTGAAGTTCAGTCCGAGATCCAGAACAAGAAAGATACGATAAAAAGTAATGAAGCTGAAAGCAAAAACTTAGACAAAAAAGTCGTCGAACTCAACAAAAAACTGGACGAGGTATGTTCAAGTTACTGCAAACATCCAACAGATGTCGCTGTACGAAACGCGACAAAACAAACTTATATATGCAGTTGTGAAAATATCTAATTGGTACAATGCGCTTGGTAAATCTATTTTTTGAACTGCAAATATAACTTTGTAAATTTTACATCGCGGTGGTGAGATTTTTCCTGTTTGAATGACTATCCAGAGTTTCGCCAGTTTGGGTATCGCTTCTCGGCCTTTTGGCTAAGATCAAAGTGTAGTATCTGTTCTTTTCAGCTTAATATCTGAAAGTTCCCTCACTGAGGGACCAGTATATTAAACTGATTTTTGTACCTAGACGGGATGTTCGGGGCTCGCTCCACTCCCGTCGCGGGTCGGCCCGGCATTGCAGTGCCGCCGGGATCGGCCCACTTAAACTCTAAAAGCTAAATCTCAATTAAACCATAAACCATGTCAGGGCCGTATGTTATATTGTCTAAGGTTCTGCTTATAAGAAGAATGTGCTAGTTACCCTTTACATGCTCTTAACTAAACGAGTATTCCACTCTGTATATAAGCATGATCTAAGTAATCAAATCAGTATTAATCATTAAAATCATAATTTTGTTTCCCTGCGGCATCTTATGGATTGCAGATTATGCGTACGGTAGGTTCCAATATGCATGTTGCTTGTTAGGTGCAAGTTGATCAGCTTCTGGTGCATTCCACGAAATCGTCTTTTTTTTGACCCGAGTATGACCTTTTTTTTAAATAGGTACATACATAACTATAAAAAGGGTTGAATTGAATACTTTTAACATAAATTTAAGGAGTTAGCTTAACAGTGCAACGAGATAGATAACACTGCCAGTATCTTGGCGTGCTAGACGATATATTTTTTCTGTAACGTTAATAAAATATTCATGTGAAAATAGTAAAATCAAATCAATGCCGTTTGACATGACATGCTCAAGTTGGTAATCCCTCAAATGTTGTAGGAAAGCGGCAGCGTCCTGCAACAGCTGGAGACAGAGCTGCAAGGACTGGAACAGACGGAAGCATCCGCGATGAGCGCGCACAAAGCCGCTAAAGAAGCCGTGAGCGCGCACGACAAGCGCGCAAGGTTACTTACACGCGCCATGCATGATGATGAAGCTGCCTTGTTGGCTAAGAAGAGGGTTCTCAATGATGTAAGTAGGATTTACTAAATAATTTTTGCCATTCTTCTAAGAGGTATACACATATAGCTGTCTTCGCTAACACCGAATGTTAATCAAACTCGAAATTATAGTAACAAAAAAATTGTACCTCCGTAGAAGAATTGTTTCAGTAGACACTAAAATTATAAAGACCAGCCTAGAACATCTACGAAGAAATTAAAAGGTTGTGTGTAACCTAATCTAGGATTGGGTCTGGTTTCCCTTCTGGGTTGCGGAGGTCAGATGGCAGTCACTTTGTGTAAAAACCAGTGCCCTCGTTCAATCACCTAGATTAGGTAGCCGACCCCGAGAGATACGGGAAAAGGCTAGGAAGATGATGAGTAAATCTTATAAAAGTCTAGTATCGAGTTGTAAAATTCATGTAATATTATTTGTTGAGGTGTCATCGATGTTCGAGTCGCTGCGTGCGGCGAGCGCGGCCAGCGAGGCGGCGCTGTCTGAAGCTCAAGCCAAGTTCCTCGCCGTCAGCACGGGGAAAGAAGATGCATCAGATTCGCTGCAGGACCAGCTCATAGGTAATTATATTACATCTAGAGGGTATACAACGTGTAACAGAAAGGGTATATGCATCGAGAAAGATTAGCATCTACCCATGAAACTGAACAACTTTCCCTAAGTAACATAGGTCGAAAAACGAAAAAAAAAATGACCTTCCATAGAAAATGCATCAACTGATGGCGCTTTTAGTATGGGATGTTCTTTTTTTTTCGTTTTTCGACCTATGTTCCTTAGGGAAAGTTGTTCAGTTTCATGGGTAGATTCACACATTTCACCATGCATATACCCTGTATGTTACACGTTGTATAATTTGGTACTCAACTCATACTATTGTTTAACAAAGTTTCATATATTTTATTAACATGATTGATGATAACATAGTTTCTTCTTAAGAAATGAATAAATTTTTGGCCCTTCCGTATAAAATAATTCGAACCGCTGATACAATTTGCGTTAGAGGGCCCTTTTTTTAATAACTTGACCTATGTTCTTTGGGAAAAATTGTTCAGTTTCTTAAGTAGGTTCACATCCTAAAGTTTGGTCAGCATTTTTTTTTACTGCAATAAATAATTTTGAATTTTGAATTTTTTATTTCCTATGTACAATATCAAAATCGAGACATTTTTCTTATAACGAATGAATCTTCTTTCCAGCGGCGAAACAGGAAGCATCAGAGGCTTCCACTCGCATCTCCCAGAGCCAGATGGAGAAGAAACACGCAGAAGACAGGCTGAAGACTTTAGAAAGAGAGTTTAAATCCAGCAGCGCTCAGTATCAAAAGGACATGGAGGCCATCGGGAGACAGCAACAACAAGTTGACCAGCTCAAGGTATGTTATTTGAAGCCGATTTGCATCGCAACACGATGTTTAGATACATTTGTTGCATCATCAGTGTTGAGATACATGTTTACCGTAAACATCCCATAAAAATCGGCGCTCTTTATATAAATCAATTAATAACCCTTTTTGTTCGTTTCCCTACACTGCCTCCATGTTGCGAATCACACACGTCCTCACTTGTTAAACACTGTATCGCGTTTGTTGCGCAACAGCATGTTTCGACGTGTTCCCCATTCCGAATGGGGAGCACGGCAACATGTATCTGCAACCTTTGTTTCATCACTATTGTATCGCAACTGTTTCGGGCGGTGATGAAACAGTGTTTATAAACAGTGTTGCGATACAAATGTTGCCTAATGAATACCCGGCTTAATGAATATCTTTGTCCAACCCTTTTCCCAGTTTAGCTGTGGTCGTGTCGCGGTAGTACATTCTGCTACTATACAACCAAAACAAATTGGGCGCTGCTGAATATGGCGGCCTGAGGACATCATGCGCCTAATTGTTTTGGTCGCGTAGTACATTTTCCGTCCCTTTCGGTGGCACGCTCAGCCGCAATCTATAAATAATCTTACATGATCATCGGTTATAACTCTCAAAATTTGTTAGACGTGGCGAAACGACCTTTATTTGGGTCGTTTTTGCTCTGCCTACCCCATTAGGGATAAAGGCGTGATTTTATGTATGTATGTATGTATAATTTTTCCCCAGTCGGAGCTGCACCGCATGAGTTTCAGCGAGGACCGTAGCTCGCAGCTGAAGGAAACAGTCCGCTCACTACAAACAGACATCCGCCGCAAGAGAGACACGGTGGACTCCCTCTCCGCGCGGTTACAGCGCTGCGACTTCAAGTACACTCCGCCGCAACCTAACTTTGATTCCAGAAGAGTTTTTGGTAAGACGATTGAAGTACAATTATTTTGTGAGATCTTTATTTATTTGTTTTATATTACGTATTGATTTCATTTAAAATGCAGAAATAACAAACAAACGAATCAACTTATTAATTATTCCCAAGGCGTAATTTTATTTCAATTTCAGGTACGGTTTGTCGGTTGATCGATGTGTGCGATCCTGTGTACTGCACTGCGTTGGAAACAGCTGCTGGAGGCAGGGTAAGAATTATTATTTGTTTAAACATGATAAGTAATTACTAGACATCAGATTATATGCATTATCAAAATGCCAAAATATGCATGCAAATATACACTAAAAAAGGGCGAAATATGCACTATATTAATGGTATTTATTACTAAATATCCCGTTATTATTGGCAATATTTTCACAAGAGTGCGGCTTTAATGCCGAGGCCTATTTTTCGACAGTGAACTGGGCAGTCTTAGTCAGTTTAATATGTCTTTCGAATATTTCCAGGGACTTTCATATACCAAGGTTATGGTTTTTGACTGAAACAAACGCACAGCAAGTCACTGATTGCGGCTCTCCACTATTCCCGTGTATTTCAACAATGAATAACGCATTTAACTACTAAATGGGCACTTTTAATCAAAATGTACCAAAATATACAATAACGCCCTAAAAATAGCGTTTTATGCAAATATGCAATTGCATATAATCCGGTGTCTAGTAATTACTTTACTTCGCATTGTAAATTATTTCAAAGGTACATTCTTAGCAGTACAATTCGTTTCTATAGATTTTTGGGTTTTTTCGTTCGCACCATTTTAGCATGAAAGTGTAGGTAACAAACATAAAATCAACTTTCGCTTTGGGAATAATTTATTATTAAATAGTAATTTATTGTTTGCAGTTATACAACGTGGTAGTGGACACGGAGGTGACAAGCAAGTTGCTGCTGCAGAAGGGCAACCTGCAGACCAGGACCACCATCATACCGCTCAACAAGATCTCCGGTCACGTGATCGACCACAGGACGGTCCAACTGGCACAGGAGATTGTAAGTTATCAATGCTATTGGGGAAGACATTGACTTATTTCATTGTACATTGACAGAATTTAATAGAACTTTGATTATATATTTAAGTAAGTAACCTGACAAAATTTATTAGAGACTCAAAATATTATTAAATATTATTAAAGTCATAGTATATAAGGAGACATAATGTATTAATATACTTTCAAAATTGTTGACATAATCACAATTTAATTATTACATAATTGTTATTATTAGTATTTTTAATTTTACCTATATGTTGTATTTTTGCATTGTCGTTCTGGGTTTATACCTGTAGATAATGTATTTGATTTAATTAGAATAAACGAATTGAATTGAATTGAAAAGTTATCATGATGGTTTATTACTTGCTGACTCAGCTGGAAATGGGATGTCAATCTTCCTCTAGGTGCAAACATAAAAGCCACAGCTGGAGGCCAATTCGGTTAGAACATAAGTGAATTAAATCTCAACTAAGATTATTGCGGTCCTTTTCAATTCTTTCATGATAGAAAATGATAGTTATGCACTTGTATAAATTCAGTCGTGTCATTTGCAATACCAAAGGAGACTTGATCGAAAATTCTTGAAAATTCTAAATGGTCACTATGATCTGGACAACTTTGATGAAATCTTCGAATATGACAAAAACACCCGACTGCGAGAAAATCATCTCAAATTAAGGGCGGAAAGATCAAACAACCTCCAAAATCCTGGAATGACCTGCCTGAAAGTGTTATTTCGGCAACCAGCATAACTGGACGAACATCAAAAACAGTGTCGTAGCAAATCATATAAGTGTTATATTGATGCACTTAAAAAGTGATTCAGTTGTTTCTACTGCCTGCCTGTTCAAAATAATAATAATACATTGCCCTCGATTATGGCCGCCACATTCTTAACTAATTTTAAGATAGCGCTGTCACTTTCTTTATTTTGTCATAAGAACAGGATAGCAAATAAACACATGTGTTTGACGTTCCATAATTTGACATAAGCTGCTTTAAATAAGAACCGAGCATCGAGCATGTTCCTTATTTTACGTTAAATAAGCAATCTAATGTCAAATTTAAGCAATTTAATGTCAGATTAGGAATGTCAAAGTCATGTGTTTATTTGTTATCCTGTTCTTATGTCAATTATAAGAAAGTGTCAGCGCTACTAAGAATTAGAATTAGTAACTGGATGGCGTAAATCGAGGCCATTGCCTTCATTGCATTGCTGTTTTGTTTCTGCAGGGCGGCGGTCCAGACAACGTGCAACTAGCCTTAGACCTGATCTCGTACTCTACGTCGCTCCGGCCCGCCATGTCGTGGGTGTTCGGCAGCACGTTCGTGTGTCGCGACGCCGATACAGCCAAGAGGGTCACCTTCCATCCGCAGATCAAGAAGCGATGTGTCACCTTGGACGGGGATGTGTATGACCCGTCTGGTACATTGTCTGGAGGAGCTAGGGCTAAGGTAAATCTTAAGGGCCCCCCTTCTCCGAAATTTATGTTTCTAAATCGTGTTGTTTCAGAAAAATCATCATATTTAAAGTCATAAAAAAATATACAGGGTGTTAATTTAATTGCGAGCCATAGCTTAGGGGGTGTTACGGTAACGTAAGAGGAGCTTATAAAAAATATTTAAAAAAATCCAAGTCAAAAAATAAAACATCGTCATCAACAACGTCTATCAGATTTTCAGGTATTTCATACCTCCTTAGTGCTTAGAATGAAAATACATGACACATGAAAACTCTTCAATTGAATGCGGACTGCGCAGTGTCTGCGGCTCGTGCGGGCGAATGCGCCAGCGAAACACGTGTGGGAAAACCTTTATAATTAAAACAAAGTTACTAATATTATTCTAGTAGCAATTAAAATAAACTCCATTTTCCCAGGGTGGTTCAATCCTCGTCCAAATCGCGGAGTTGAAACAACTTGAGCAACAACTACAAGAAGCTGAGACGAAACTGCAACAATGCACTATGGAGCTCAACAACATGCAGTCCTCGGCTGACAGTTACAACGCTAAACAACAGAGGTACAGCTTTATTTTAGGCTTAAGGCCCCTTTATATTTTTATTTATGTTGCGTAAAATGATTTCTAGCCAAAGTACTGCGTTTACGCTTGCTGACAAAAATATTATATTGATCTTGGAGATATTTCTCGTCCGATGAAGTATTGAAAACACAATCAAAACAGTTTTAACATGTTAAAAATAATCATAAAGTCAGGTCTTCAAAAAACTTAAAACGGTTTTTAATGAATAAGGCAACCGAGCTACTATGTAATTTTTTTTCTTTTTTTTCTTAAAACATAAAGCATAGTAACCTTGATCCTTTGTAGTAATATTTTTTATTTTAAGTTGTGAAATAAAAATGTCATACAATGTTTCTTGTAAGGAAGTTTTTTTTTTTTTTTTCATTTTTCAAAGAATTTCGTGGTGAAAGTCTTTCAGTTTCGTTGGCTGAGCAAACTCTATCAGTCTACGGGAAGCTGTCCCTTACACCCGGCATTTATGTTTTAGGTACGAAATGATGTCTCATGAGTTAGAAGTGATCAAGGCTCGGCTGGCCACCACCTCGCATGCGCAGACGCACGCCGAGATCGAAAGCTTACGGAAACAGGTAACTTGTGTTTATCGTCCATTCAAGTGTAAAATCACACTTTTTATTTAAATGGTTCTAAACTGTCGTAAAATATTTTCAAAAATAACAGGATGTAATACAAAGACTATGGTTTCTAATTTTTGACTTCTCTGATAAATTATTTCATGTATTATTAATCATCTGTATTTTACCTAGGTGGAAGAGTTAACAGCTGCAGTGGAGCGCGATAAAGAGAAACAGAAAGAGACCGCCGCCAGAGCGAGAGAGCTGGAGGCCAAGGTCAAGGACATCAAAGGTCACAGGGAGAGGTCAGTTGAAAGGGGTACTAACATTCTTGGTGATTTTTGGGTACCAATATATTTGGTGATTATTCTGTAAATCTTCACATTACTGAAATATTTTCGTTTTAAGATTGATTTTTCGATATTCCGATATCTTTGAAAATATTTCGTTTATTAGTATCACGTATTTTTTTATTTCCCTGGCTAGCAGAATGGTAAGGTGTAGCTCCATGCGGATATGTGTGTGAACCAAGGAATAGCAAACTGCTGGCTACAGTACACAATATTGCCCTGCTATAACCCTGCAATATACTGAAATTCTTGGATCAATGTTGCCATCTCTTTATAGGGCATGGGAAGCATTTTATTTTGCATACTCGCAATATGCAAAATAAAATGCTTCCCATGCCCTATAAAGAGATGGCAACATTGATCCAAGAATTTCAGTATATTGCAGGGTATAGCAGGGCCAAATTGTGTACTGTGCCAGCCAGTTTGCTATTCTGGTCCACCACCACATATCAGCATGGAGCTACACTTAATTTGCTTGCAGGGAATTCAAAAAAGCCGAACAGGCTCTCAAGAAGGCCAAACAAGACGCGGAAACACACAACAACGCGTGGAAACAACGCGAGCAGGAGTTCGAGACATTGCGACTGGAAGTTGCTGAGCTCGAGCAAGCGGTCGCCAGCAGCATGCAGCAGCTCGCCGAGTCAGCTGCCACTGCTGGGGAGGTGCATGACGGGCTCGCCAGGGCTAAGCGGGAACATGACGCTGCTAGTGTGAGTAAAGCTATGTACCTTACTAGTACCTGAAAAAAAAAATGGTGGTCTTGTCCCAGCGGGTCCAGATAATAACTTGAAACTGCCCTACTAAAATGCTTATTTCTGACAAAGTCCTATTTTTACCAACAACACAATATCATTAGTTTTTTTTCTTTTAAGTCTAAACTAACCAAACGTTATTCTTCTAGGAAGCTGTGAAAGCGATTCAAGCGCGCATCAAGCAGCAGAAACAGGAGATATCGCAACGAAGCAGCGAGATAACAAGTCTCATGAGCAAGAAGGAGACACTGAAGGCCGACAACAACGCGCTCGAACTCGGCGTTAAAGAACTTGACTTCAAGATCAAAGAGTTGCAGCAGGAAGCTAGCGAATGCGAGCAACGAGTGAGTTTTGCTACATTCCTACTAGTCAAATCAGCAACTTTTTATAAAATGTCAAAAACGCTTTTTTTTTTCTTTTTTTTTGTAGTGGCACTAAAAAAAAAAACTTGACACTGGCACAAAAACGCTTTTTTGTATGAAAATAGTGAGTTATGACGTCATTCCTCCTATAAAATATGGACTACTCAAATCAATAACTTCTATGTTTTTAACTCGATTATTAAATAAAATAAATAAATATTTTTGATATTTTTTCTATAGAATATGTTATCTTATTCCTACTTGCAGAAAAAATATAGAGGGATTTTAATAAAATCGGACATGATCCATTTAGCATAAAAGAAAACCATCATTTCATCATTCCCTTGCCCTTATCCAATTATAAAAGACAACCATTGTTCGTATTATTTCTGAAAGCATCTCCATCCCCACAGATCAAAGACCTGGAAGCGGAACACACGTGGATAGCCTCCGAGAAGCAATACTTCGCGCGGCCGGAGGACTGTACGACTTCCAGGCGAGGCAGGCGCATGTCGCCGGACAGCGGTACAGCAGCTACAGCAGAGGAAGGACAAGCTCGCGCGAGGGTTGAACGCCAGGGCACATACCTTATTGGGGAAGGAGGAGGAACAGGTCAGTCTGTACAACAAGTTAGAACGTTTACACATTCTGTGTAGCGAATGCAACGACATTTTATCATGTGTGTGTGTGTGTGTGTGTGTGTGTGTGTGTGTGTGTGTGTGTGTGTGTGTGCGTGCGTGCGTGCGTGCGTGCGTGCGTGCGTGCGTGTGTGTGTACGTACATTTTATTAAACTATTGGTCGAACGAGCAGACATTTAAACTATGTATTATAATATCTGGTCTGATTTAAAACTATTTCTTTGTGTGCCCATGCCACTTGGAAATCCTCCAGATCGTGAGTCTAGTTTACTTGCATGTAGCTGTTATAGTAATATGTATGTTATTTTGTTTTTTTTTTTATTATTATTCGGAATGGGTTTGCTATTGACTCTAGACACTAGGTCAGGGATGACCGTGACAGAGTCGACGATGGTGCAAGCAAACCCAGAGGATGCCTGTTAAGCCACTGGCATTCTCACGCACCGACGGAACACAGCACGCTGTTTGTATGGACCCGCTATCAATCTAAAGACGGTCTACAAAATTATTTTGCTAAATAACTGAATGAAATAATTCTAATCATTGGCCACACACAGATCGCTAACATTAAGAAGGAAAGCGGATCATGTAGAAAATATAATAAACGTTAGTTTTTATGTCAGCATACTTGCAATATTTCTTCACTCTTCTGTCCATACATACATACATATAATCACGCCTTTATCCCTAATGGGGTAGGCAGAGCGTAAACGACCTAAACAAAGGTCGTTCCGCCACGTCTGACAAGTTTTGAGGGTTATTCCAGATAGATCTGTATATTGCTAGTGACACGTTGTCAGCCCATCGCCTAAATTACAATTCTGAAACCCTCCAATCCCTCAGCTGATTTTTACAGCAGGAGGAGATGCAGCTGGCACATTCTATGTTTTTCTATCACTCCCAGTCCCAGTCTCAGCATGAAAGTATATAATCTTCTGTCCACTGGATCTATAGATGTTTTATGTATTAATTGGTTCCTATTCTGATTAACAAATGGATGTTAATTTTGAGTTAATCCAAGCATTTTCTTAAATTAAAAGTAGGGAAATAGATAAAAGAAGAATGCGTATCATGTCTGTTCTTTTCTAATTGAATTTTAAGAAATAAGAAAAAAAAATGAAGAAAATAATAAATGAAATTGTAACCACATAAAATAAATGTTTAGCTACAAAATGCACGTTTTATATACTGTTGTTGTTTATGTATCACTGACTGGTGTATTTCAGACTCGAAACACAATAAACACACTACTTATGTTTCAGTATCAAGACGTGATGCGCAAGAAGAAGATAGTGGAAGCTGATCGCGCGAAACTAGTGCAAGTGATGGCCGAGCTGGACGAGAAGAAGAAGAAGACCTTGGTCACAGCTTGCGAACAGGTAATTACAATACCAACACGTGATGATAGAAGATAGTGGAAGCTGATCGCGCGAAACTAGTGCAAGTGATGGTCGAGCTGGACGAGAAGAAGAAGAAGACCTTGGTCACAGCTTGCGAACAGGTAATTACAATACCAACACGTGATGATAGAAGATAGTGGAAGCTGATCGCGCGAAACTAGTGCAAGTGATGGTCGAGCTGGACGAGAAGAAGAAGAAGACCTTGGTCACAGCTTGCGAACAGGTAATTACAATACCAACACGTGATGATAGAAGATAGTGGAAGCTGATCGTGCGAAACTAGTGCAAGTGATGGCCGAGCTGGACGAGAAGAAGAAGAAGACCTTGGTCACAGCTTGCGAACAGGTAATTACAGAACCAACACGTGATGATAGAAGATAGTGGAAGCTGATCGCGCGAAACTAGTGCAAGTGATGGTCGAGCTGGACGAGAAGAAGACCTTAAACTGACCACGAGATGTTTGCATTTGCCAAACATCTTATAGCTGATGTAAAGGCCGGTTTAAACGGTTCAAGCTGTAATATTGTAAGTACAGTTAGTAAGTTGAAAGGTGTAAACGGTTCTGCTAGTGGGCTTTCAAGTTGACGTTCAAGTTGCCTTTCAACTTGAATCAAAATAAAACCGGCTACTGGAACCGTGTAAACGCCAACTTGAAAGCCAACTGACCAACTGTACTTACCACTGCCCGTAAGGCTTAGCACGCAGGGCGATTTTTTTTCGCGCGAAATAAAATCGCGGTTGGGGCGGGAATTTGTGTGTGGAATCTCGTGCGATTTTTTTCCGCGAGTGCGTGCACCTTCATACAACTCCATACATCACAGATTTTAAAAAAATCGCCCTGTGTGCTAGGCCTAAGGGTCAGGTTCCCGCAAACCGTGTTAAACTTTGTCTTGTTGTTTGTGCAGGTGAACCGCGACTTCGGTTCAATCTTCAGCACGCTGCTGCCGGGCGCGCAGGCCAGGCTCAAACCACCCGACGGACTCACCGTGCTCGATGGACTTGAGGTAATTAAATCTAACTGCCTCCGTGGTCTAGTGGTCTGAGCCATGGGCTTACGTTCCGGAGGTCCTGAATTCGATTCCCAGGGGGGGAACACAAAGTTGATATTTGTCAATTTATCACTTTGTGAGGTTTTCCCCCAGTTTGGTTAGGACATTGCAGGCTGAATCACCTGATTGTCCGAAAAGAAGAAGGATTCCGTGCTTCGGAGGGCACGTTAAGCCGTCGGTCCCGGTCGCTGTCTTTGATAGTGGTCGTTACTGAAACCATGTCAGAGGCGTATAGCTGTGTTACTAGGCGGTTTGAAAACTCTGATACCAGGGTTTATCGGGTCGTTGTTCGACTCGAAAATCCACTCGCTAAGAAGAAGAAGGTAAGATCTAGGCTAGATTCTAGTGGCTATAAAAAATATTGGGTGTGGCAGCTGTTTCTCTCCCTGGTCAATCTGTACATACTCTAAAAGCCAGATACTATGAAAAACTCTCAAATTAAATCGTATTCGACTATCAAAACTTCTCAGACAGTCTATAACTTATCTTGATTTTTTTTTTAACATACATACACAAATCACGCCTTTATTCCTAGAGGGGTAGGCAGAGCAAAAACGACCTAAACAAAAGTCGTTCCGCCACGTCTGACAAGTTTTGAGGGTTATGTTATTACAGATGATAATATATATTGCTATAGTGACAGGTTGTCAGCCCATCGCCTATAAATTGCAATACACTTCAACCCTAGAATCCCTTAGCTGGTTTTTACAGCATGCCCGGGAGGAGATGCAGCTGGCACATTCTATGTTTTTCTATCGCTCCCAGTCCAGCATGGAATGATTTTTTGAACACTTATCTATAACCTAATTTCTGTACCCCAGGTGAAAGTAGGCTTCAACAACACGTGGAAGGAATCCCTCGGCGAGTTGTCGGGAGGACAGCGCTCACTCGTAGCGCTCTCACTAGTGCTGGCCATGTTGCTGTTCAAACCAGCGCCATTGTACATACTCGACGAGGTCGATGCCGCGTTGGATCTCTCACACACGCAGAACATAGGACAGATGTTGAAGGAACACTTCAAGGCCTCACAGGTATAGTTTCCGGCAATTTACTTGACTTAGAACACAGTCAGCGCATCGAAAACGCAATCTTGAAAATCACATACATACATATTATCACGCCTTTATCCTTAATGGGGTAGGCAGAGCGTAAACAACCTAAACATAGGTCGTTCCGCCACATCTGACAAATTTTTGAGGGTTTTTCCAGATGGATCGGTATATTGCTATAGTGACAGGTTGTCAGCCCATCGCCTAAATTACAATACTGAAACCCTCGAATCCCTTAACTGACTTTTACAGCATGCCCAGGAGGATATGCAGCTGGCACATTCTATGTTTTTCTCTCACTCCCAGTCCAGACGACGAGGAAAAAATATATTGAAAATTATATATTGACTTTTCTTAAACTACCTGAAAAATCTGTTGTTTAGTGTTGTTATCCCCAGCCACAGTGAACCTGTATATTAAATCCCGTCTTCAATAATGCTTGGATAATTAATAAGGACCTTTTTCCCGTGAGGATGAGATATTTTCCCAAGGTACAAACAAAAATAGTACCATATATTGTCCGTTTAGTCGTGAATGAACCACAAACTGACAGAGTTACTTTCGCATTTACAAGTTTAGTTCGTATTTTTTTACAAATTATCATTTTTGTTTCAGTTCATAATAGTATCGCTGAAGGACGGTATGTTCAACAACGCAAACGTTCTGTTCCGGACCAAGTTCGTCGACGGCATGTCATCAGTACAACGCACCGTCAACCCCAGGCGGTAAACATCTAACATCCTGTATCACTAGAATCCTAGAATATACAGGGTGTAAGGGACAGGTACTCGAATGTTTTTTTTCTATCTATCGAGCAGGTTTTTTGAATGGACTTAACACTCGATTACCCGTCTTAGTTTTTAAACAGCCTCATATCACCAGCTAATAAATCTTTGACATGGTTTGAGTAACGACCACTATCAAAAGGCCTGGAAACTCTGACGTCTGATTTGAAAGACGGGCCACTGGTTTTAATGTATATCTAATAATTCATGGACTACGAATTTAATATTGTGATGAATTATATCAAATAATATTATTACAGGGTGATGCGCCCAATACAGGGTGTTAATTTAATTACGTACCATAGCTTAGAGGGCGTTTCAGTAACGTAAATGTAGACTATAAAAAATATATAAAAAAACCAACTCAAAAAATTAAAAAATCAAAAGTCGGTAGGAATTTATTTATGATGATTCTTAGAGCTGCGCCTACCTCTCGTGCTATAACCAATACCGAGCGACGCGCGAGTTGCATCGACCATTGATAGCGACTCGCGCGCGCTCGGTTATAGTACGAGAGGTAGGCGCAGCTCTTGGAATCATAATAAATACCAGCTTTTGGTTATTTGATTTTTTGAGTTGTTTTTATTTTTTATGGGCTCCTTATACGTTACTGAAACACCCCTTAATTAAGCTATGGCACGCAATTAAATTAACACCCTGTATATTTTGCTATTCTCTATTTTGGATACTTGAAAGGTCGTAAGGGAAGAAATTTAAAAATAAAATTGGCTTTACGAGATAAAGTGCTTTGAAGATATCTGTTTTGTTCTTTACGACTTTTTGTTTAATTTTTGATTGGTCTATAATCAGATAGCATGAGTCTCCTGATAGTTGGATGGAAATATAAAAACATCGCAGGTGCGAAAGAGACTTCTTCATAACTTTCAAAAAAAAAAATGCGTTCGACATGATTAGGAACCTCATGCTTTGTCAAAAAGCTAATTTTTGTGTAATGAAATGAAATAAGGTGTCGTGCAGGCATAACCATTGTTATAGTTTTAAGTTAGAGATAAGTTGTACAAAATAATACATTTATTGTACGTAACATGGGACTTTTCATTATTAATATTATCTCTTACTACTTACAAAAGTTATGTTCTGCATGCTCAGTTTATTTATTTTTTGTCTAACACCCTGTACTGCGCATTTTCTATATCTCCTCATCTTATCTAGCCTACATCATGCCATCATCTATATCTCCTAATTATTTTTAAAAAATAGTTGTCTATTTAGTCGATTGTCGATAAAAAACAATAGTAACATCCACAGAACAGAAAAAATATTCAACAACTCCCTCTAAAGAAAAGTCTACCGTTCAGCGGCTGAAGCGCTTTAGCGTCCCGCTAGATTTATTTCCTTCAAATCGTGTTCAAATCCAGGAGTGCGTTCACGGGTGCACGGTTAGGGGAAGATGAGGGGAATTGTCTATGGTTACCGCGCCATTCTCGACCTTATTACCAAGAGAAAATTTCGCCAAATGTCAAAAACCATTGACAATTCCCCTCATCTTCCACCGTGCACCCGTGAACGCACTCCCGCGAACGAAGCGAACTGCGAATGAATGAACGAGACACGAGTCAAGTCAATCGCCCGCGAACCGCGCGCCAGTACGCATGCGCCGCCGACCCGCTTTTGTTTACAACATACATTCGTATTCGACACACCGCGTTCGAATTTTGAATGAAAGACATGCTGTGATAAAAAAATAATAAATTAAAAAAAGTAAATTCAGTGATTGTTTTGATCAAGTGCTGTGAATAGTGGGATTTCACTGCTCTGTGGCGATTTGGACCGGCTGGCGGCGTAATGTGAGTATTATTTTGTTTTGTTATGTACGGAGTGTTTTTTTTTTTTCGAAAACATTACCTAAAATACAACCTACAAGTACAGTATGATGTTTTCGGAAAAAAGTCATGTTTTAATTTATCATTGATAATAACATTTTATACGTTTGGTAATATTATGATATTTATTTTTGTCTATGAATATATTCGTATTCGTTAATTGTAAGGTATACGTAGTCGAGTGTTTTAACACATTACGGTAAGTGCATACAAATGAGTAAATTAGCAATTGCTAATATACATACATACACATTTGTTTAAAAATTAAATATGTACACTTTCAAGCATTTCAGTTCTCCTAGCTTCCTACATACACACGCGTAAATAATTAACACTAACATTGCATACAATATAGTATAATATTAGGTACAGGATGCCTTAAAAATACCTCACCATAAAAATTTTATACTTTCACCATTTTGTATTGAGAAGTTTTTCTTCGTGAAAGCTGTTTGTTTCTTATAATTTAACATAATCATGTCATTACTAAAATGTGGTGACTAGAAAAATAATAAAATTAATATAATACTTAATAAGAATTATTTTTGGACACGCATGTTTGACTTTCATCTCCTACACAAATTAACATAGTAAATATTTAATTTTAAATTATGAAAAATCTTACTATAATGTAATGATGCTAATGATCTACAAGTCTACAGGTATTAAATATTCTACATGCTCCAGTAAGCACAGAGGTCTTGACAGTTCATTTATCGATTATAAGTAGATCATTGAATCGTAAACGGCGGAGATCGATATTATAACTCGCTATAAATACGGAATTAAACCATTAGGCACTTAAAAAAAACATAAAATCACGCCTTAATAGGTTACGGGGCAGGCAATCGTCACCGCCATAAAAAACATAGAATCTACACCGAAAAGATTATCTTTTTTTTTCTTAAATGTATCCCTATTGCTTAATATTACAGGAAAAAATATATTTTTTTATATGTGTGTTTGTTTGTTTGACCGATTTAAAAAAAAATCTTATAGGTACCATTATTAAAGCTACGATCACCTTGATAAACATAGGCTACTTTTAACTGCGGGAAAATATCTGATTCCCAAAGGAAAATTTACAATGCCACAGGTGAAACTTCGCGCAAAACGCTAGTGTGATATGTACATTTATTAGATCGATGTTAAGCTAAACAGAAAACTTAATCATGCTTAGAATATTTATTGCATGCATTAAGTTGCAATCGTGCGTAACCTATGTTATAAAATACGTTTGTTATAAAAATAACAAATTGTCATCATAGTGAATCATTGCACTGAGGCTTATTGCATTGCAGTCTTTCTGATTATAAAAGACGACCTATGGAATTGAGACTATTGTTTTGGGCATTTTTAATAAGAACTTCTAAAAAAAATTGTTTTATCTTTTGAATAAAATCCTAAATATGTATTTTAATTTCCTTTTATTTATTAACTAAGATATTTACGTTTCCAATTAATAGTTCTGTACCTACACTAATTACTGCATCAATGTCATTGAATATTTTCAATGTCGCGGATCTAACCGCAAACCCAATATTATCAGCATTGTCAATTCGATACGTCCTTTACAGCAACAATAGCATTATTCAGGTTTTTTATGTGTAGGTTTAAAGTCAACTTGTATAGGTGCTATTATCTGTAGTTTGGTGAATTTGGCAAAAATAGTAGAAATACCTAAATAGGCACGTAACGCCCCATACAAAATGACTAATATCCAGGACTAGTTCGCGGAAACCGTCCCTTTTGCACCACGATATACAACGTGTAACGGAAAGGGTATATGCATCAAGAAAGGTGCGAATCTACCCATGAAACTGAACAACTATCCCTAAGCAACATAGGTCGAAAAACGAAAAAAAAATTGTGACCTTTCATACAAAATGCATCAGCTGATAGCGCATTTAGAATGGGAAGTCAATTTTTTTTTCGTATTACGTCCTATGTTCCTTGGGGAAAGTTGTTCAGTTTCAAGGGTAGATTCACACATTTATCGATGCATATACCCTTTCTGTTACATGTTGTATACCCATTTCAATATCTTGGGTTTTGTAACACCTCATATTGATCTTGAACTACTAAGGCGGTGTTCACATTGGGCTCCGCGTGATTTTTATACAAACCGATGTACTTACAAAGAACGATGCGCGGTGCAGTGTGATAATCTGGTAACAGTGTGCAAAGAGCTTAAAAACTTCCAATTATCACTTCGGTCACGATCACGATATGTCAAGGGATTCCGAAAATTATGAAACGTTTGATAAATAAAAATGACCACGTAAACTTTGGGATTCGTGACTTTACTAAACTAAAAAAATAAAAAAGTTCGCCGGTGCATTTATGTGTTGTATAATACATTACTTGCCTTGCCCAGGACATTTTCTCATTCATCTTGCTTTATGACCTGGTTAGGACAATGCAAGCTGAAACTCTGACTGTCGTCTAGTCATGTAAGAATACTTCGTTCTCCGGAAGGGACGTCAATCCCGGTCAATCTACAATTATTTTATCTACATTTTATTTTATCTTCAGCTACCAAGTAGGATTTTATCCTTAATTATAATTATTAGTCGTAAAATTACAAAGACTGAAACTAAATGTTATCGACTGTAAAATGTATTAATTTATTTGTGTTACAACATCTTTATCGTTAATTGAACGGTTATCGGTAAAAATAACTTTAGCTTTTTTACCGAAATGACTGTTGTTAGGGAAAAATAAAATTGTAAGTACAAAATTATCAACCGACCTAAATGGAAGTAGGTACCTACACCCCGTGATATTCTTGATATATTATTTCTTAAAACGCCATAGATATTATATTACCTAGATGTTTCTAAATTGGTAGCATAATACCGTGGTAGGTAAGTTGAGCGATGATGTAACTGTTTTAGTAGGATCCCAACAATCCTATCATCATCATCCGAAAAATATGTAAAGCTTCTTCTCTTTATATAACAATTAACAAAAGAAAATATCAGGCTTGCAAACTCTCATTTCATTAACTAATGTAACAATTAATGCTTTCATCTAAGTTTTATATATTTTTTGTATTTAAAAACATATTCATGTAAACTAACCACTGTGTGTACTCATGTAAACTAAACTGTATCTATGAATCTCGAAATCCGAAATAAAACATTTTTATTTTTATTTTTTATCATCATCATCATCAGCCGTGAGACGTCCACTGTTGGACATAAGCCAACCCCCAAGGTTCTCCACATAGTACGGTTTTGGGTCGACTGCATCCAACCTCTGCCCGCAACCTTCACAAGGTCATCGGTCCACCTGGTAGGTGGACCAATCCTATCCATATCCATATAATATTTTCATTTTCTCTCTTGTCATTATTGAAAACAAGGTAACAAAGTTCCAGTATTAATTAACTACCTTTAGTCGTCAAACATGCTTTTTCAATTTTAAAAAACAACGCACATTTACTTAGAATTATGCTAACAGAAGTAAACTCATGTATATTCATAAGCTTATTCATGAGTTCATGACTTTTCACGTGTGCTAGTATTGTTTCAAGATCATGAGATGACATTCATGAAGTCCGGTCTATGCTATAGGCTTGATGATCTAGTATACCTAATTATACACCCTCCTCCCAACCACCCATGGCCCATGGCCCTACCCGCCGCTAGACATACGGGCCGAAACATCAGAAGTGCAGTGTGTAAATATCGCAGGCATCAGATAGCAGAACCTTAGAACTCTTGATTCAGAGGTCATTCATCACTTCGAATGTTCTTCTTCTTCTTCTGTCGTGTGGGTTTCGAGTAATTCGACCCGATGAACCCTGGTATCAGAGTTTTTAAACCGCCTAATAGCACAGCTAATAGGCCTCTGACATGGTTTGTGTAACGACCGCTATCAAAGACAGCGACCGGGACCGATGGCTTAACGTGCCCTCCGAAGCACGGAATCATTTTTCTTTTCGGACAATCAGGTGATTCAGCCTGCAATGAGCAACGAATCCAGATTCGATCCCAAGACACAAAAATCCCGTCGTAGGGTTGCTCGTTCTCTCCTCTCATCCATTTCACTCATACTCACACCTATCTATTTAATCACCATCGTTATAGATATAATAATTAATAAACCATTGTTTATAGTCAACACTCGTGTACTGGATCTCACTCACACACACACACACACACACACACACCCACACATGCATGCATACTATCGCTCCATATTTTCTTATGCGTATTTTTACCATACCACTTAATTTACTTTCTTAAGTGCACAGTATGTAACTGTTGTTAACAAGGGGTGGAGGCCTGGTGACCTGTAATACAGGCTCTTACGCCTAGCTCGGGCACCAGTCCACCACAACTACAATGCTTATGACTTTTTAATGTGCAAATTGTAATAGCTTTAAGTTGTGGTTGGAAATAAATATTATTTTATTATTTTATTTATTTTATTAATGTCCTAACCAAACTGGTGAAAATTTCACAAAGTGATAAATTAACAAATATCAACTTTGTGTTCCCCCCTGGGAATCGAACCCAGGACCACCAGATCGAGAGCCCATGGCTCAGACAACTAGACCACGGAGGCAGTTGAACTTCGAATGTTAAGTTAAGGGTAGGTAATTCAGAATGACGCCCTGACCTGACCCCAAAGTTTCTTTCAAGAATTTCTTCATAAGTTCGGTCGATGAATATGAGTCACTCACTCACTACAATACGCACTTAAAATTCCACTCCACCTCAAAGATTGTATAACATTTTAATTAAATACACACACCCACAATCAATCACGTTTTTTCTCGTAAGTATGGGGAGAAGCAGGCTAACAACGGCCTAAATCAGTTAAATCTAGTATTTTAGATAGAACTGAATCACAGTATAATTCAATAGTCTGACGTTCCGGCTAACGTCACGTACGTCAGACTCATAATATTATACTGGTCTGAATTAAAGTTAATTTTATTCACAAGGGTAGTAAATGAGTTTCCCGGGATTAAAAAAAATATATATGAAATACAAATTGCTTAATTTTGAATGGGAAATCGAAATAGATTACTGGATTCTGGTTAAAAATTATTAATATTCTGACTAAAATATTTCCTTGAGTTTTTGCGTAAATATGAGGTCTTAAATAAGACGAATAAGACCCAGTATGACTAAACATTACGGTTAAAGTGTGACTAACCCGTAGCGTGTCGCACACAATAAAACAATTCAGGACTTTTCGCAGTTAGTCCGGAGTTAAGTGCTCGCCTAAATTAACCAATTGAGCATTACGTTCTTTACTTGTTCCTGGCTGGTTTGAAGTGGCACAGTTTTTTTATTTTTTAAATATTTTTTTGTTACTGGCTAGTCAAAGTCAAATAATTTATTTCCAAATAAATTCTTACGAACACTTAGAAAGTCACAAGCGAGTCTATTACAAAAAAAATTGTATCAATGTCATAAAAGAAATAAAAAATATATCACAATGATGAAGAAGCACGAGAAACTCGCACTTTGCGGCCCCCCTTTCGTTTTTGCCTACTCCTACTTTTGACCTTCGTTTTGATTAAAATTGGGTTGGTGTCCGCAATGTGTGCCAATTTCTTGCGCTTTACTGAATTATCCGAGCTCCAAACCTCTTTGTTTTTTTTTAGTTTAAGAAACACAGTTTCAGCAACGGAGTATTTTCCCCATAAAAATTCATTTCTTTTATGTAAAATTCTTTTTCAGCAATAGGATTCAATTCCCAGAAATGACTCTACCTATTCCTTCCAAATAGAGTAAACGAAAGAAAAAAAACTTTGTTTTTTATCCTTTCTTTTACATCAGTTACAAAATGAGTAACAGTACCTACAGACTCGAAAGACACGATTGTAATGTAACTGTATAATTAATCAATCACCTTAGTATTATGTAATTGTTGTGACCAATACTGAGAATAAGGAAATTCAATCATAATTCTACTCCAAATGTAAATAGTTTCTTTCAGTTTTCATTGCGTGTTGTTGTTTGAAAATATAGGCTACTTTTTACCATGGAAATATAGCTTTTTCCTATAAAAAAAACTTTCAATAACGGAAGGACGAATTGCTATCTCTAAGATAGCTATCACTTTGGGGAAAGCTATTCTTACAGCAGGAAAAGCCATCAGGTAAAATTCCAAAACAGTTTTTTTTTCTATTAGGTACCTCAAAACCTCTAAACACTGACATTGTTGGTCCAATCAGAAAACTGATTGATGCGTATAACAAAAGCAATCTATACCAAACTTAGCTATGGCATGAACATGAACAGAATTAGAGATCAGACTTGCACCTATTCATTAGCACACAATGGCTTAGAAAAACTATGTCTCTTACTAACAAGTCAACGGACAGAGTTCGTAATAGGTTTAGGTAGCTAGCCCTTTTGTCTAGGCCTAGTCTTTTATTGTCTAGACTTTGACTAAGTTTTCTCACGGACCGAATTTAAAGTTCTTAGGCCATGTTGCTATTATATTACTTAACCTTTGTAGGGTTCCGCAGTCGACTAATTTATACTGTTCGTACGATGTAGGTACTCGTATGTTTACCTCGCACTTGCTTATGTTTTAAATCTTTAATGCTTTTACTTTTTAAATAATAAAATAACTCTGTACGAAATTAATGTGTACAAATGCAAATTGGTTCATCTTTTGCCGTTTATCAGATCCAATGACCCGATGAACCCAAATCCTGACTAGTTAGGTACTCTTGTCAAAAACCTATTGCAGCGACTTTCTCTAATCAGTGATTGGCACATTGCACCGATTTCTGATCCCTCCGTAGGCACCCATGGCAAAAAGCCTAATCTAGGATTGGGTCTGGTTTCCCATCTGTTTGTGGAGGTCAGATGGCAGTCGCTCTGTGTAAAAAAAAAAATCAGTATCCTCGTTCTATCCCCTAGATAAGGCAGCCGACCCCGTGAAATTCAGAAAAAGAGCTAGGGAGATAGATGATGATTGATGACCTATACAATGGCTTATACAAAAGAGACGATCATTTTATCAAAACACAACTAATTATTCAGCATCTAAAGCCTGCTACACACATTGCCGGCGGTATGTGTGTAGCAGGCTTAACAAGAGCAATATCTGACTTCCCACATGCTAACAATCCTCGCGTGTGCAACACACGGTAATGTCCCTACTTTACTCCGTTTTACCACTCAGTGTGATTGCGAAATGAGGGAATTACTGAAACCAAGTAATCTTAGTTCTGGTACAAACGAGGAAATCCTTTTTACTGGAATGGGCAACCTTGGATGTGGTTAAATTAGAGTCTTTTCAACCAAAAATGGGTACTAATGTGATTGGAAAATCTTCAAGATTTTTCATCAACTCATGTATCCAATATTCTACCAATAGGACAGTCGTAAAATTATCTGCCACTCTACATCTATACCGAATATAGTATGCTTGCAACTTAATCAAATTTCGATCCATATTTCTTTGAAACATAATTCCAATTCCACAACTGCATGAAAACTTTTATAGACGACCACATCGTACGAAAAACGGATTTTAATTATCCACTGAATAAATCTGAACTCTTTACTAGTCAAACAGCTTTATCAAATGCTAAGAGAGTTAGCTAGCTTTAGGTATGTCTATTTACAGTGCTAAGTGCCTCACCCAGCAAACACAATGTGGTTAACCGATAACACTTCCTCTTATAAAGAAAATTCATCATTTATTTGTGTAACTTCGCTAAGAAAAAGAAAATACTCGTTCATAATCACCAAGCCTTGCTCTCTAGAAACTAAAATTTGAATTTACTGAGAAAGCAGTATAATTATATGTAAATAAAAAATAAACTTTAGCAAAAGTAGCTAGGCTCATTTCTCCCTACTTGATTTGGTTTATATTCAAGCACATGTGAATAAAACATATCTACATTCAGCTCAACAGTCTACCTATATGGTTGCCAGGCTGCTAGGGTGTGTCCATTGTGTCGTGAATACCATCAATGAATGGCGAATGTGAGCATTGACGACACACCAGCTGGACAAACGTATAGCTACTGAACTGTAGCTATATATGTAGCTATTATTATATGTATGTAGAGTAGAGACGGCTTTCAATGCTGTAGGTACTTTATGTAGGTACGGACTTGTATTAAGTTTCTAAGTTATGTTAATATTCAGTCTTGAATTGAAGAAAAAAAAGTTAAAGCGCTGATAAGTTGTTCAGTTTCGTTGACTAGAAACTCAACTTTTTGGGAAGTCAACAATTTAGGAAGTCGACCGAATGGTCCTAAAGGTGAGCGAGCAACCCCTTTCAGTTTTCGGTAGGTACGCTCTCCCTTATCTGGCTTATACCTCGTATACAAAAAATGTGAACGAATAGTCGGCAATAATGGGCTCA
>JARACY010004694.1:0-25541 GCA_029255725.1 Scrobipalpa atriplicella | reverse complement strand
AAATATTATCGATACTTACATGTCATCCTGCGGCAGGTTCAAAGTGACACTTCCCCTCACATCATCTCCGTACTTGATGTAGCCGAAGAAGCCCACGAAGCCGTAGAGGGAGATGACGATGGTCATGGCCACGTTGAGGACTCCAGGACAACCGAGGAACTGTTGGGGCTTAGCCATTTCATTCTCCACGGGCATGACAACACCGATGCCTTCCATGGCAAAGATTACAGTACTGGAAAAAAAATAAGGTGATTACATAATCTTCTTCTTCTGCATTGGGTTTTCCCGGCCTAGTAATAGGGTATAGTCTCCGGCTTCATCGAAAACTCCACTTTTTACATACAAATATAGAATAATTCTTTGATCTATGACAGGATTCATCAAATTAAGATTTGTTCCTTGCATGGACTTATGTTCCTTGCTAATCAAAGTACGTAACTACCTACTTCTATGAAAATAACAAAATTCATTAATCAAGAAGGTCTATTTGGTATTTCAATAAGTTTATTAAGAAATTTATCAGGAATTCTTGATGAAATTTATGCCTAGCCTATATAATAGATCTTAATTTATTAAATTAGGGGACAAATTTTGGAACGCTATTTCTAGGGATTTATAATGAGGAGCTAATTTACTACACGTCTCACAATCATTGCTCAATTACTTTTACGTAACATAAATGTGAAGACCATGAAGACTTACCTAATAAACAAAGGCCACTGAGCAGGGCTGGCGACCAGCTGTCTGTCTTTCGGATGGGGCATATCGTCGAAAATATAATACATGGTGATGGCGAAGCATATGACGAGGAACACATTTGCTATGGCCGAAAATGGTACCAGCCATTTTAGGTTTCTGATCTGACAGATGAGCACAAGAGGGACGAGGGTTAGGGCGCAGTATGTCTCGACTGAAAGCTTGTAGTCGGGGACGTAGACGTCGAGAACCTGAAAGCAAGCAAAAAAAAGTTTTGTGATGATATTTTTTTAAGCTACACTAAACTAAAGATAAGTCTGTCAATTTAAAACTTAAAAGGAGAAACGGTTAAGAGATTAATGTTGTTACACTTTATCCTCAAGAAGGGATATTTTGCACGTTTCGCCTTAAATTCAGAAATTGCAGGTAAGTTTTAAAAATAGAACAGTTACCTGCTTAAATCGTAAAACTAAGGAAAATTCAATGTGGAAAATGAAAATATATTTTAAAAAGGTATCTTATCTTAATATCAGTCATAAAAATTAGAATTTACAAGTAATTCCTCTTATTGAGTACGAATTTACGTCTGGTACCTATTTTAGAAACGAACAACATTATAATAATCTAAAACAGTTTCTACAACTTGAGTTTTAACTTCGAAATCGCTGAGGGACTTTTAAACATTAGAAACTTACTTCTTTAAAGTTTTCAGCGATGAATACAACATAGACACATAAGGCTGCTAAATAAGTGCATGTTAAGGCATAGTCGGTGAAGGTTCTGAAAAAAAAAATGAAATTATGATTCAAGTACATGCAAAGCACATCCTTAATAATTTATGACTACATACGTAGCAAAGAATCGATTATGTACTACTTATACGAGACCTAACGATGTCATAAACATAATTTATGTTCTGGTAAAGAATTCCATAAAACGTGTTTAAAACTGCGATTTAGGAGCTACTAATGCAAGCATAAATCACCTATTATAGGTATACGGTCAAATTCAAATCGTTTTACATAAGTATTATACCGGGTGTAAGGGACAGCGTACCAGAAACTGATAGGGGTTGCTCGTTGTCAGCGAAACTGAGGCCCTTATTTATAATCTGCTCTCAAGAGTGACAGCGAGTTTGAGTTTGTATCAGAAATGTCATTTCAGTACAAAACGGCCTGTCAAATCCATACTTAATAATACTGCTCTCAATCTTGAGATCGCTTAATAAATACGACCCAAAATAAGTTCACCAGGAAATTCTTCTAGGAATAGGTAAAAGTTTTTTTTTTTGCTTTTTGACACAAATAGTTTGATCAAAGTGGTAATTTTGTATGCGAACGTCTTTTTTTTATTTCCTGAATAAATTTCCTGGTAAAAGGTTCTTGACTAAGCAACCGAAGCAACCCCTATCAGTTTCTGGTACGCTGTCCCTTACACCCTATTCTAAAACGGTTTTTGATGTGCGTCCCAAATATTTTACAAACGGCTATGTTGCTGCTTAAGGGGTTGCTTAGTCAAGAAAATTTAACAAAGAAAGTCATTCTAAACTGACAGAGTAATCCCTATCAGACTCCCTGGAGTTTCCTAAAGTTTTGTCTTATACTCTGTATAATATTTGAACAAATAAAGCTTACTTGGCAAAATTAGCCCAAGGTCGTAACCGCTTAGGGCCAAATTCGAAAGCCGCGCCGCAGGTTTCTGCAAACCCCATAGAAGGTTTTTTAGCTTGAACACATACTTCTTGTGACGTTTTTACCTGGAAAATAAATGAGAAAACATTTAATAAAAGGTTTCAAGTCGACGAACGACCTGTGGACCCTGGTGTCAAAGTTTTAAACCACGTATTAATAACAGCTATAGGCCTCTGTCATGGTTTGTATAAGACCACTACCAGAGACAGCGACCGAGACTGACGGCTTAACGTGCCATCCGAAGCACGGAATCTTAAATCTTACAGACAATCTGGTGATTCAGCTTGCATTATGTTAACCAAACATAAAATCTTTCAAAGTGAGAAAATTCCAAAATATCGACTTTGTGTTTCCCCCATGGGAATCAAACCTAAGACCTCCGAATCGGAAGCCTATGGCTTCAATAAGATGCAGTAAATATTATTAATATCCACTAGAAGATCAAAGATGCTGTTTTATGACTTCTCATTCGCCATGACAATGGCAAAATCGCAATATTTGGCAAAGAATGGTCAAAAGGTGATCCCGAGCACAGTTCAAAGTAACTTCACAAATTCCTTATGATGAAAATCCTTCTAAGTGCTATTTTGAGTGTTCTATCAAAGGTTTACCTTCTTAAGGGTCAATTCAAACCGACACGTGACGCGACGCGGCGCGCACTTTTCGATACGTATAGAATTTTAATTACTATCTACTAGCTTTCCGCCCGTGGTTTCACGTACGCTTAAAGAGTTTTCCCGAGGGATTGCATCAAAATTTTTTGGCTGTTTAGGCGTGAAAAGGCTACAAAAAACAAACAGACGGACAGTTTTTTCGCATTTATAATTAGTACGGATACAAATTTTATTGACAGAGCTCGAAAATTCTTCGGGGCGTCGCGCTGTCACCTCTTGGTACAACGATATGCATCTTCAAGCAGCTTCACGCCGTGTTGCGTCGCGTTGCTTCGTGAACTGACCCAAAATTTCCGCCGACAAAGCGGGCGCAGGGAATCCCTATCTTAAAATTCCTTTTTGCTTAAGTGCTTGTAACGCCTGCCGCCGAAAGAGCCGAGAAGTCGCATAAATGATTTGTAGGAATTTCAATAATGGCCTTAACTAGAAGGTGTTTGTTGTTGTTGGGCCATAAATACCATTGGGTACCTATTTTTATTTGTTTGGCTAGATGTTATATTAAATTTCTACGTATCCCGAGATTTTTGACGAAAAAATATATTGAGATTTCGTGTAGGTATTCTATAATTATAAATTGTTTTGTGTGGTGGAAAAAAACATACAACTAGACGTTCATTAAACTCTGTACATTTTGCATCATTGAAAATACAGAAATTGCAAAACAAAAGTTTTATAACAAGGGCTAAAAAGTACTCTGAGTGGATTGTGTTTATAATTTTTGGCACTTACATAACTCAGTGATATTTTACATCGCTGCCATAGTCAATTTTGTGCTTGAAAACATTTAGGGTATGTCACCAGAAATTTCGTAGAGTCGTATGAACGCAAGATAGCTCAATTGGTGAGCACTCGCTCTTATCGCTGAGGTCACAGGTTCCATTTCTTTTTTGGTTTTTAGGTTTGGGTTTTGGTTTTTTTGGAATTGATTGACTTACCAGCACATAGACACAGTGTGTGCAGATGAAACCAACAATGATGGTTCCTATTGCCCCGAACGCCAGTCCAGCATTCTTGAAAGCAGCCGGCATGGCCAGGATACCAGATCCTAGTGACGATTTCAGCAAGTGCGCCAATGATCCGATTGTCCTGAAAATACACATAAATCACATAGGTATTATAGTTAACCCCCTTTATTCCAGTAAACCAATACGTTTTTATCATGTCTGAAAAATGCTGAGAGTAATATTTAAATGAGAAATGCAAGCGCGTCTCCTAAATTGCAAAAATACTGAAATCCCCCCTTTACTGGCTTTACAAAATATCTGGGAAGACAAACTGTTGTCACCAATTTCACCTGGCAACACTGGTTTGGGAAAGTTGTTTGGATCATTAGTAGAACATGTGGTTTAAAGGAACGTAGTACGTTTTTTACACCCTGTATATTCTGTGTATGTGTATGTGTTATAAGTATAGATAAGATAGGTAGGTAGATATATGTATACTTACGAGTTAGGATGTTCAACTTGTCTGTGTTCGAAAGGGATGTAAGGTTTCTCATTGGCTACGTTGGCGATGCTGAGTGTTGACTGGAAACCAGTGTTTGTTGTTAGATTTGCCCTGGAAAAATAAACTAATGGTTACTATTTTTACACAAGAGTAATTTTACTTTTTTAAACTCTACAACTGAATTGATAGGATAGTATCCTATAATTTAATAAAATAGGAATGCCTACAATATTTTATGACTTTTCATGTTTCTCAAGTAATTTCCTCTCTTAGAAAAGCATAAACAGAAGAAAAAGAATTTTTATTTCTGTAATACCTACCTACTATGAAAATAAAAAAAAATAAGATGTAAACTTACGTGGAACTGAAATTATCAGTTTTAACATTTTTGAGGACAATGTCCCCCATATTCTTGTCGCCGTGACCCATTTTAATATTTCTGGAACAAAAAAAAAATATAATTATTTAATATTATAGTACTTACTTGCAAAATAGCAAAAATAAATCAAAACATACATATACATACTATCACGCCTGTATCCCTAACGGGGTAGGCAGAGCGTCAACAAATCAAACGTCGTCTGACAAATTTTGTCTGTATATTGCTGTAGTGACAGGTTTTCAGCCCATCGCCTAAATTACAATATATTATACTGAAACCCTCCAATCCCTTAACTGGTTTTTACAGCATGCCCGGGTGGAGATGCAGCTGGCAGGCTGGCACATTCTGTTTTTCTATCGCTCCCAGTCCAGCACCGAAGATAAATCAAAATATGGTCTTTCAATGTAGGTAAGTAGCTATTTCTAACCACCAAACAGTATAGGTATTATTATGTTGACAAGAGTCGTAACTTGTTTATTTTATGTAAATAGCAATCAGTAAATAGGGAAACAGGCAAACTTCATGTTACTTAGATAAACTTTGGCAAAGGCTTCTTGGCGAGTTGAATGATAGAACTTGAGACATTGCGGGTTTTTGGTCAAGAACTTTTAGTATTAGGTGTTTATTTTCAAACGAGCTTCAACGACAAGAAAAACGAGAATTTTAGATGTTCAACAAAGTTATTTGATATGAAAAACTGCATGAAATATTATTTAAGGATGTAAAAAGTTGTATCAACATTTTAAAATATTTCAATTTAGGTAAGTATATTACGTTCTTTGGGGGCAGATGTTTATCATTAGTCATTGCTGGTTTAAAGTACTTATCAGTAATCATCATCATTCGCTTGCCCTTATCCCATTTATTTGGGGTCGGCGCAGTACGTTTTCTTCTTCCATTCATCCCTGTCAGCCGGTACTATTATATATTCTGTGGTTCAAGACATATCATCTTTCACGCAGTGGCTTTTTAAAAACATCTTGTAAGTAATAATTGCAAGGAGATATATTTTTTAATAGTTTAAAATCATAAAAACTGCGGTGAAAGCAGATAGAAAAATGCAGGTGTTTTATGGGTGAAGAGCTGGCTAAAGTGCTATATTTTCATTGAGTATTATAATATTTCATAAAACTTGTATTTTCGAAAATTTGCCAACTTCAAATTATATTAAAATTCTAAATCATACTTTTAGATGACAATAGTTTCAATAATAGTTACCTATAAATTAATTTGACTTGTAGGCTTCTTAGGCTTCTGACTGAAAAATAAAGATCGTTTGTTTCATATCTAGTATTTTCTTAGAATTACTTAAATGAATATAAATCATGACATGACTTTAAGCATTTTTTTCAGATGAAGGAGAACAATCAAGATAAAGAAATCAAATAAATATTGTTTGTGTTTGAAGTTCACTTTTCTCTTTTAAATGACGTATGTTCTTTGTTTGTCAAATTACAACTTTGGTATCTTATACATCATAACTCATAATTTATACAAATGATGTCAAATTAATTTTAGAAACACCTTTGTTAATTGTAAAATAGACGCAGCTTAGATTTTGAGAAATTGTTCATTTGTCCTTTTGAATTTATACTTCAAATCTCAGTCAACGAAACTGATCAAGTTTTACAAAGAAATTCTTTCCCATACTAAATGACCATCTCGACAGTTTGTGCGGGGAACCAAAAAATTATTCATTCCCTGAAATAATTTCTTTGTAAAGTTGTTTAGTTTCGTTGACTGGCCAACCCCTATCGGCTTGAGGGAAGCTGTCCCCTAAGTAGGTACTATCTGTACTGTAGTACCTAGTACAATAGTACCTAGGTACCTATATAACTTTGGGGTAGGATGGGATCTACCTATCCTAGTGGTCCACCCCGGGCAACGGCAACACAGGCTTGCCTGTGAATAAGTCCGGCTGAATGATCCCAACAAAGCGGTGGTAGGCTCTGCAAGGGCCTGGCTCGCGACCACCCCTCTCACCGGAGTCCGGCGCCAAACAGCTTGCTGTGTTCCGTCGGTGCGTGAGACTAGCAGTGCTCCATCGTCGACTCTGTCACGGTTATCGCTGACCTTTGTATCCAGAGTCAAGAGCTAACCCATTCCAAGTAAAAAAAAAAAAAAAAAAAAAACTAGTTCTACTTCAAACGGTTGTGATGAAACCGCAAGTTTACACTAACTAGGTGTGACTGATGTTACAGTCGCTGATTTGGCTGATTAGATAGTGCTATTTATGGGTCGATTTTGAAACAATTTGCTATGTTAACTTTAACATACTAGGAATTTCTCCACTGATATTTTGGTACAAAAGATAATATCGGAAATACTCATCATAGCTCATTCATAAATCACGGATGAAGAAATCCGGCCGATTTCTGTATGTACCTATAGTACTATTATATTATACGGGCTTCTAATGCTCGGAAGTCTTTTATAACTTGACAATAACGAGCTTTTTTAACCATGGTTTCGCTTGTAACCTTATATTATATTTTCCGTGAGAAAAGGTTTCTTTGCCATTGTCTAAAATTTTAATATTTTATGCTAGGTTTGGTAGTACCTACTTTTAGATCATTGACATTTCTGATCTGTCGGGCCGTCTAGGGAGCTGATTATTTATACGGGCCCAAATCTTTTCTCTATAAATAACAGTATATTTTATTCAGATCATTATTCCTTAAACAATATTCAAGGTCGTGTGTATATGAATACGAAAATGTGAAGGTGAATTACCTAATTGCCAATATTTATTTTGAACTTGCTTGTATCCCCGTGAGTTTGAATGAGTTTCCCCGTGGAAGTAAAGGTTTTCCCGCACTAAAAAATTAGCTTTGGTCCTATTGCAGGACCTAACTTATATTATGTGCCTAGTTTCATCCCGAACCGTTCAGTAACTCAAGTGTTATTGAGTATCTAACAAACATTCAAAAGTCCCAAACTTTCGCATTTAATTACTCATAATATTAATTGGATTAAGTAGGTATTTTACTCAAAATAATCATTGATACGTAATATTTAGCTGCGTTGGTTAAATGTTGCAAATTATACATGCTTGCCAAAATTTAATTTGCATTATTTAAACGACATGATTTAGACTCGTTATTTCAAGCTGCAAACGTTACTTGAAAAGTTTCAAATTCAACTATTGATTTTCTATTCTTTTAATTACAATATAAGAAAGTATTATTTATGCTATTGTTGTTAAAAAGAAAGTAAGTATCAGAAGTAATTTAAGACTTAAAATATCTCAAACTTCTTAGAATAAATAACCAAATCAATCGCCAAAATCTATGACTAATCGCCATATAAATGAATCACCATGACTAGATGTGACGGTAAACTGGAGTCAATAAACTTTATTTGGGTTTTACGAATTTGCTCAGCGATTTTATGCTTTAATAGCTCTCTGTAATGTCTAGATTTCTTCAACTGTATCTAGGTCTGAGCTTCAGATTTTATGTATGTCGAGGACACAGTTAATTTATATCACATTTTGAGGCAGTTCCCAGTTAAGGTACTATTCCAAGATGCACGCAGCAGCAGCAGACAGATTTCTGCATCTACTGGTACCATACCAGTCTATTATAGGTACCTACTATGACAGTTCATAAAGTGAGGTAACATAGAAAAGTTGTTTTAGCATCTGCAAAAAAAAATATAAATTCGACTTCCTACAAACTTTTGGGTTTATTTTGTCTACTAAAATAAAATCTCAACCAATATTTCTTATTTTTATTATACTTATATTGCGCCAACCAACAGCTATATTTCAAAATATTTTAAACAACAAATCAAAAATTTCAACCGTAGATAGGATTTGAACCTGCGTCTTTGGAAAACCGTCCCAACAACGCCATAATTTTTGTTTTGTTGTTTAAAATATTTTGAAATAAAATAGCACTTTAAGTGCAAAAACACAAATAAAAACAGCTATATTATAATGAAAAGTGAGTTTAAAAAAATCATAACTTAAGCAATGAACAAATTTCCCTAAATTACGAAATTGAAATGAATTTACATCTGAAATAAATAAATGGAAGTAGGTATTATCTTTGTACCCTTGATTTATCAAAGCAAATTGAAATATGCAAATTGGATAATGAAGAGATCTACAAATTCTACGAAATCTACATAATATTTGAACAGATTGGCCAATCATTTTCATATTTATTTAGTCGTATTGAGTCAACAGTCTTAACAAGGTCCAATTATGAAGGTTCTATCTTCCATGCTGGACTGGGAGTGATAGAAAAACATAGAATGTGCCAGCTGCATTTCCTCACGGGCATGCTGTAAAAACCAGATACTAGAGGAACCAGGGACTAGAGGGTTTCAGTATTGTAATTTAGGCGATGGGCTGACAACCTGTCACTATAGCAATATACAGATCAATCTAGAATAATCCTCAAAACTTGAAAACGTGGCGGTACGACCTTTGTTTAGGTCTTTTACACTCTGCCTACCCCATTAGGGATAAAGGCATAATTATATGTATTTTTCTATGTATGTATGTATAATGAAGGTTTAATTCAAAATACACCTACTAATGCTATCGATTCGTATAGGGCACAACTTAACTAAATCTCAACTTAAATTATTGCCGTCCTTGTCTGTTCTCTCATGATAGAAAATGACAGGTATAGACTTATATTAGTTAAGTCAAGATTTTTGCAACTACAAATTGCTACCATTATTTAAAGCACATGGCACAAACGCTATTATTGCAGCCTCCCTAAATTTTGACTCCGATTTAATATACATTGCTGTTCAGACGAGTTCTTGGGTTCTTGAGTGGCCTCGAGGCCATTCAAACGGCCGCAAACGTGTGTGGGGCGTTCAAAGACTATACCGGGTGTAAGGTAGCTTCCTGCAAATTTAAGGAAACTGAACCTAGGAAATTCATTAAGGAATTCCCCATTCAATACAAAATGACCAGCGTGAAGATCAAACTCAGAGGCGTGCCGTGAGAGAGGCCTTTGTGCAGCAGTAGACTGACACGGGTTGATATGTTAGATTCTCTTACATAAAATCATCTTAGATTCAACACTTCATGTATGTCTAGTATCGACCGTCCTTTGTTTGTTGGACTTCTTTTTTTATTGTGTATTTATTTTCTCGTTTAAGCGAATTTTATTAACTACACGCAGAAACCAGCAGTTGCAGTCCAAAGATTGCATTAAATTAAACATGGTCCTTCGATCCGGATTTCAACCAGCGACCATCGGTCTGACTTGAAATGGACTACTACACAGCTAAGCAGCATTGTATATGATTTTATGCTGAATAAGTCTCTGCATTTAGGAAGGTGTAATAAGCACTGTATTTTGGCATGCTTTGGTGCGAACAAAAGATCATTAAGAACCTCAAGGTTTATAGGTTGTGAGTGGTTAGGTCCGGTTGCCGCTTAAGGAGGCTACTACCTACTCGTACCACGTACACTACTCAGAATCATAGGCTCGTATTTATAAAGCGATCTCAAGATTGAGAGCAATATTAAGTATGGATTTGACAGGTCGTTTTGTACTGAAATGACATTTCTGATTCGAACTCAAACTTTCTGTCACTCTTGAGAGCTGATTATAAATACGGGCCATAGTTGTAGGGAACCGAATGGTATACCTGTACTGTACCAGGTGCCTTTTCCTGTACCTACTTGCTTTGAACAGTAAGTATAAGATAAACTCTGACACCAAGGTATAGACTCTGACTCGAAGAACCAAAATTTGTAAATAATTTCATAAATTTAAAATTTTAGGTAAGTAAAACATCAATGAGTTTTTAATAAAAAAACCAACAATAAAATGGTAAAACTGTGAAGAATGTGGATAATTTCTTTTGAGTAGTAGATGAAACTCATAGATGGATATAAAAAAAAATATATTATTTATTTTTAGGCCAATAAGGCTCGGTGACATTACAACCTTGTATCCGGCCGGGATCTGGTGTTGTTTGTTTTCCTGTTTATTATTTTGATGAATAGGTACGGTATCTACGTCGGGTTTATGTTCCCTCAAAACAATCATTAATAATCTGTAATCTTTTTCATCCAGAAAATTGAGATGAATAGCAATGATTTGAGAAGTAGCTTTTACTCTTCTGTGATGATGATGAATACAGTTCGAAAATTATGTTTTTTAGCTTTCCTCCCGCGGTTTTGAATGAGCTTTTCCCTGGAAATTAAGGTTTTCCTGCTGTGAAAAGTGGCCTATGTTGTCTTATTTCAGGACTTAACCTATATCTTTTCCATAGATCTTTATTATCCATGATAATTTATTATGACGTGTAATTCTTTAAGGATGACTTCTGATTTTATAAATCGGTTTGCTGAAGAATGTTGTCTTTATTATATTATCTGTGGTTTCAGCGAATATTTTAATGACCGAAATTTATTTATTTTCAGGATCGCTGCTTCTTCGAAGACAGAAAATAAATCTCTCTGATATATTGTTATTTAAAAACGAAACAAATAAAGTCATCAATTGAACTATCTTTTTCAAAAACATTCCTATATTTATTCACAGAGAAAAGGATTTCAAATACGAGTTGTTGACAGCCAGCTTGATATCTTTTGAAACTCATAGGTAGGTGCTTATTTTGTTAGACTTTGTTTTTTTCCGTCTAGACCATCAGTTTCTAATGGGTAGCTTAATGTGGGTAGCATTTAGCAGTAGTTAGTTTAGAGATCACGAACTGAAATCGACAGACGGTGTACTTAAAGTACCTATTCACAATTTTTTTTTTTTTTATATGCATCATCATGAAGAAGCCCGGATTGTGTAGTGGATAGAGTCGCAGCCTCCTGTGCAGGAGGTCGTGATTCGAATCCCACCACGTACCAATGTGTTTTTCGGTTTTCGAATTTCATATGTACGGAGCTTTTACGGTGAAGGAAAACATCGTAAGGAAACCTGCACACACCTACGAAGAAATTCAAAGGTTGTGTGTGAAGTCGACCTAATCTAGGATTGGGTCTATGTATTCCCTTCTGGGTTGCGGAGGTCAGATGGCAGTCGCTCTGTGTAAAAACTAGTACCCTCGTTAAATCCCCTAGATTAGGTAGCCGACCCCGTGAAATACGGGAGAAAAGCTAGGAAGATGGTTCAGAAAGGGATTTTGGTAAATAATATCAAGGTAAACATTTGCATTTGGGCGACATATCTAATATTCCTTATTGTCTTTCGCCGTTTCCCTGCGCCCTGGGGGCAGAAGCCGTATTGTTCTGAAAATACGCTTCGGGAATATTTTCGTTATAACCGACAGACGGTGTTGATCATATTTACAGAGCGGAAAGTTTATTATGAAATCGTTGATTTCCACTGCGATATTTTTAATATAGTAAACTATTTTAATAAAGTGGCCTTTGACTAATCAATGTTAGAGTGTATTAATATAATTTAGTACTCTTATTATACTTAGGTACTCTTGTCTTACTAATACAAAAAAAGGCTTCAACAAAAGGAATACACATAAAAGAACGACCCATTTTCTTCAGCGTAGTTGTGTGTAGGAAGAAAGTAGATGAGGGATATTAAAATAAATAAATTTACTTAGCTGCTTGAATATACATCTCGTTGCACCACAAAGTAACAAACTACTACCAACAAGACTTTTTAAGTTCTGCCATTTAAATTTTCTGTCGTAAACTATATAGTTTCTGCCGAATCCCCAATCTGCCGAACCGCGCGTGAGGGCTCTTTGTATTGTAAATAAAGTTATTTCAAGAAATTATTACCTACCTTTTAGTATAATTTTATTGATATAGTAGAGGAGGTGCGTCCAGTCGCATGATGATTTCAAAGGACCTTCAAGGGAATGACCTTAAAATTTAATTTGTACTTCAAATTCTACATGAGTAAGTAATAACTTAGTCGTCTAGAGTATATTACAGACCAGTGGCCAGTTTTACTTTGTTTGCAGTTTCAAGCCGTCTAATGGCCTTCAACATATTTAATCAAAGTTTGGGAACAAACTGTTTCACCGCAAAGCACTTAAACACGTATAAAATCTACTTATTGTACACATTTATTTGTGGCAGACCCTAGACTTGCCCCCAGGACAATATCTCACACGAAACATTTAATTAGCTTCATCAAGATACTTTTCGTCGATAGAAAAGTTTTATTGTTATTGGTAAAAATAAATGTTTTGAAAGTAGGTATATTTTTCTTACTAAATATACCTTCTTGTGCAGTGTGGAGTCAGATTGTGAAATGCTTAACACTGACGAGCTAAGTAAAGGGAATGGTTTGGCTCCATGAATATCGTGAATTCATCACACACTCGGTTTAATGATCTTTATAAACGTCTGAGTTGACACGTTGTGAGGAAGATTGCCAAACCTTCTAAAAGTCCGTGGCAAGTGGTAATGGAGATTGCTACGAGATTGCTCCCTACATGGGATGTAGGTAAGTGATTATTTTAGGAAATAAGCCAGGCTACCTGATAGCCATTTCTTCCATGCTGGACTGGGAGTGATAGAAAAACATAAAATGTTCCAGCTGCATCTCTTCCCTGGCATGCTGTAAAAACCAGCTAAGGGATTCGAGGGTTTTAATGTATTGCAATTTAGGCGATGGGCTGACAACCTGTCACTATAGCAATACGTACATGACCATTTGAAATAACCCTCGAAACTTGTCAGACGTGGAGGAATGACCTTTCGGTCGTTTCCGCTCTGCCTACCCCATTAGGGATAAAGGCGTGATTTTATGTATGTATGTATGTACCTGATAGCCATCCTTCGTCCATTGTTTTTTTAAGGGTCTCTCGTTAAAAGACGGAGTGATCCTAATTGCGATCCGGCACCAAACGGTCCTTAATTAAGGTCCTAATCAACCTAATCCATCTACCTCATCAAGGACAAAACTATAACCGTTTATACCTTCATGAATTCGTAACGTATTTGAGTAAAGCGATCTATTAAATAAATTTTCCCAATCCATACAGATAGAAACTACATTTAGGTTTTACTATCAAAATCTAGGTAATAAATAACAAATTCTAGTCTACGCCTATTTGAAGGGTTTTACCCAGCTAAGTAATTTATTATGTTACTCACATAGGTAGCCCTCAGTGCTATAACATTTTTTTATTCGGATTAGGTTTGCTCTTGACTCTAGACAAGGGATGACAGTGACAGAGCTGAGGATGGAGCGAGCTCACACAGAAGATGCCTGTTATTGCGCTGGCACTCTCATGCACCGACGGAACACAGCAAGCTGTTTGGCGCCGGACTCCCTTCTCTGTTCACAGGTACAGGCGGTTAGCTATCCTTTTCCCATCCATCATCTCTAGGCCAACTGGTCTCAACATTTGACTCCTAAACAGGCTTGTCTGAAAAATTTGTGAATAAGTAATGCTGATCCGACTTTATGAAAAAAAAAAAACCTGGTGATAGTTGCAACTATGTGAACTGTGAACTGAACATGTTCAGTATCGTTGACTGAGCAACCCCTATCAGTTTGCGGGACGCTGTCCCTTACACCCGGTATATTCTGTGTCCATAATAAATAACTAAATAAACAAACTAAATCTGTTCTTATTTTCATTGAATTGAGTTACGTAATTTTTCACTTCGTAAAATACGTTTAACGTGTAATAAAATACGGTGTGTTGATTTAAGAGGACAGCTTCTTCGCATCGAATAAGCAAACTTCATTATTTTCAATTATGAACCTTGCGTAATAATGTTAACACAATTTATCACCTTGTTTGTGAAGCTCGGGAGATCTAATTCTTAGTATTTCAGTAAATTTTTAATTGTATTACCGAACCATAGACAAAATTTTGTCTATGACCGAACGAACATAATATAATATTTATTCAGTTTAAAAAAAACGCATGGGATGTTCAAAATGAGCAACTTTTTTCTTTACAAAATACAGTTCACATTAAAAAGCACGCAAATACACCCATAAAATTATATGTGGGTACACCTTTTTTGTTGTTAGGATATTACCATTACTAACACAAAATAACTACTTGAATTAAAATTACACAGTCCGCGCATTGTATATTCAACCTTAAATTCAAGGCTTAAGCGTGAATTTTACATTAGCAAAATTTCTTAATCGACTTCAAGAACATTGCCATTTAATGTACCTACGAAATGTGCTTAAACACAATAGTATTTTTTGCGTATGCTCCGAGATTGCTTTTAAATTAGTAACCTAAATCACAGTAGCAAAAAGTGAGGTTCGACATAAATCGGCTTTGCATAGATTATCATTTTACCTACAGTGAATCTCAGTTTGCACCTGATCAACCGGGTGCAAGTTGCAAGAAATTTTTAGAAGTAAGGATTTCAGGATGTGAAAAACGTACAATTTTTTTTTCTAAAACTCCAGTTAGGTACAACTGAGAACCCAATACGCGATTTTTTGCATGCGATCTTAGAGCGGCAACACACTAAAGTTCCTTAACGTTAGGCACCGAAAGCACAGCTTATATACCTGGTGCCAAATTATTGATAGATGATTTAGTGCGCTGAAGCATAAGCCGCGTAAAACCGACTGTTCGGTCGGATTGGTGCGTCGTATGCAACCGAAGGTTCGGCCATCCGAATCTAGGAACCTTCCGCCGCCGAAAATCACGCAGATAATGTTGCTACCCATAGTAGTGACTAAGTGTGTGTGGAACCTTGACGGTGATGCGATGTTTTGTGCCAGTTCAACATAATAAGAGGCGGGTGCCATGGCCGCCTGGCAACTTCACGGCTAACCACTAAACCAACTCACGGATGTGAACACGATACAATTTTTTTTTAGAGCACGGAAAATACTCTTCACCTTTTTTTATAAATAAACCTTGAAACTGCGAAGATAATGCATTCAATTTAAAGTGTTAGGGGACCGGTTCTAATTACTTAATGGATGAAACTGAACAACATTGCTTAAAGAATTTGGGTCGAAATTGTCGAAGTTGTTTTTTTTTATTGATATTTTCTGATGAAAAAAATTTACGTCATAGAAAAATAAAAATTAAGTGTGGGCTGCCAACCTGTCGTTATAAAAATAGACGTTTCTATCTGAAACTGCCTTCAATATATTATTTTTTCTTTTACTAGGCTGTTACGCACTGTGTAAAGCAAGCAAGGGATAAAAATAAAAATAAAAAGCGTGACTATTATGTCATATTATAAGCACGTGGTCGACATTATTTAATTAAAGTATGAGATAAATCAATCTAGTTTAATGATAATAAAATAATTCAGGTAGGTAATTAATGGATTAAGATATCTAGACGTGCAATTATGCATTTAAAATACTAAATCCTTATACTAACTGCTGTAGGCGAATTTATGTAAATTATATTAGTTTGGCTAATTTAGGTCACAATACCTAAAGGACCCTTTAATTATACTACTGTAGGTTTTACCCCTTTTATAATGTACCCATCCTAACTCTAAACTTTTCCAAACGTTCATTACCTAGGGACCCAAACGAATTAAACAGACGTTTTATGAGTTGAAAATTTGGTCCTGACAAATGTACATAGTTCCAACCAAACTGAACCATTTTTAAATCTAAAACTGATTGATTGATTAATAATGAAATAACCTATGAACAAATAATATGCAAATCGTCAAAATTTTTGAAACTGCATTGCGACCTAGTAAAAACAAGATTTTACAAGAGGACACTTAAAAATATCTCGACTTTTTACACAATCATCTAGTTAGTTGCTGATTACATAAAAAAAACCATTAGGAAGTTTACTTAATATGTTAGTTATGTAAACAGTCAGGTACTAGGATAGTTTCCTACATTTAGCTATGAGGTGGATGATATTTTATTAATGTTAACATTTAAAGTGTTAATAAAAATAAAACTTCTAAATAAACATACAAAAAAATTCGCACGGGAGAAATTCGAACCGAAATCTTATGGTTGTTTGAAACAGCTCTCAAGCTCGAAATAAAAAACATAAGCATAACTCGAAGTCTTAACGTTTTGATTGCATGCATATAAAACCAAATTACCTTTTTTATGTGTTCTAAATTTGCTCGAAATAACTCATTGCATCGCAAAAAACTTCCTATAACTTACATACAATAGAAGTTCCGTTACATACACAGAATTTATTGCCTAAATAACCCACAAACCTACAATCTAAGTTTTATTACAACAATAAGTGGTAATAGTTACTCTATAGAATCTTATTGTGTAGGTATTTTACTACTATGACATATGTCTCTATTATACTTAATAATTTTAAGGCTAACACATTCTAGATAATAAATATAACCTACCTACTTATGCCTGAACATTTCAATACCCCATCTAGTACTAATTATAATAATATCTGATCTAGTACTAATTTAATAATCTTGTAGGTACTAGTTTTTTCTGAGATATGATTATGAATGTTACTCAATCAATAAGATTGTCGATTTTCGGCAGCAAAAAATAATAATTTGTTAGTTTTTGTATAGAAACATGTATGAAACGCTAGCCTTGAAGAACAATTATAGAATTTGATATAGAACTAATAAAATTCATGCATTAACTTCTACTACATATTTTTAAAATAGCAACATATTTGCGTCATTTTTGTATAGTAGTATCAAAATAACTATAGGTAGGTAGCTAGATTCATTGTATGCCAACTGAATAAGGTATTGTGAGACGTTACTAACAATTAAATACGGAACTGGAATTTATATGCATTCTGTAGTGATTCTATAGGTAACGGCCTTCGGTAGATCACGATTAGCCATGTTGATCCTCATAGCATCATCGAACAAACTGCCAATTGTGGTCTAGTGATCTGAGTAGTGTTGTTGAACTATCGATAGTTCGATAGCAATTGTTGTTCACCTTGAAAAATAAATAAAAATATCGATAGGCCTTTCGATAGTATTGAATGGGAATAATTACCAGAACTATTGGATTAAGACGGTAATTACTATCCAAACTGACATAGGTCGAAATATAAAAAATACTCCTCCCATACAAAATGACTTGAGTGGTTGAGCCGCTGATATCACTATGTATGGGAGGGTCTAACCTTTTTCATTTTTTTTATATTCGTCTTATGTTCTTTGGTGAAAGATGTTCAGTTTCATGGGTAGATTAACACCCTTAAGTATGGTTACTTAATTTTGTTTACACCCACTATAAATTAAAAAATAGTTAAGTTTAAGTAATTACTACGTGAGATTATTAGACATATTTTATTCATGGATTTATTCACATATAAAATGCACATAAATGCATGCCTTCACAAAGGCCTGCATGTAAGTTGTAAATTATGTGAGTTACTAAGAACCTTTTTATAACTATTAATATAGGTAGCTAATTAGTTATGTAGCCCTATTTACATTTCTACTCCTACTACTTCTTACTTTCTACTTTTGTCAAACATTATGCCAAATGGGAATGTAACTGCATTTTTACTTTGAATGAATAATTTTATTTAAATTTTTGCTAACCGGTACTTCAATAAACGACTCGTGTGTGTACCACATGCGCAAGCGCACCCGGATATTACCCAGTGATAAAAATCGCAGCGTTTTATTGCGACATCGAAGCAACATGACGTACCGCCAATAAAATGCGATTTGTTTGTGCTCTCTTTTACACACATATATATTATCACGCCTGTATCCCTAATGGGGTAGGCAGAGCATCAACGACCCAAATAAAGGCCGTTACGCCACGTCTGACAAGTTGTGAGGGTTGAGATAGATCTGTACATTGCTGTAGTTACAAGTTGTCAGCCCATCGCCTAAATGCTCTCTTTTATTGAGCGATTATGTACCTAAATACATAGCCATGTAAGTGTTAGTAACTGGCAGCTTGACCAACATTTTGTTAGACGTACCTCCTTATATTTATGAAGTGTTTTTATAATTTTGATGTTGACTTAGTTTTTTATGACCCATCATCGTCAGGACCAGTTTGTCCAAGCGTATAAATAAATATTATACAGGGTGTAACAGAAAGGGTATATGCATCGATAAATGTGTGAATCTACCCATGAAACTGAACAACTTTCCCTAAGAAACATAGGTCGAAAAACGAAAAAAATATCGTGACCTTTCATACTAAATGCATCAGCTGATAGCGTATTTAGTATGGGAAGTCAATTTTTTTTTTTCGTATTTCGACCTATGTTCCTTAGGGAAAGTTGTTCGGTTTCATGGGTAGATTCACACATTTCTCGATGCATATACCCTTTCTGTTACACGTTGTATACACAGTGGTTTTGTTGTAGTAAGTTATCGAAGGCAGTTTTAACAGTATAAGTACCGAACATACCAATTACTCGTACCTAAGCGTACCATTCGTAATTTTTTTTTGTGACCGTTTTACTTACCTTCAACTACCGATGCACATTTTTGAATGTCCGTGTTTCAAAATTCTACTTTATGAGGCCAGCTGATAGCCTACACGAGGATTCCTTATATCGGGTTGCCACGGAAAATATACCCAGGCAGGACCAAAAAGAACACCCAGACCCAGAACAAATATTCTTCTGATTCTATTTTTATCGCTCCCTAAGTATTTAGGATTTCGAATTACAAAAAGCATTTATACTAAGGACCACTTGTTCATGTATGTAACGGAGATCAAAGCTTTAAGGTTGCTTCAGAGATTTGGTCACGTACAGGTTTATTTCACGCACAATTTTCTCACAATAGACTTTTGAAATTGAGAATTTATTGTACTGGAATACTTTATTTTATATCATAATGCCACACGTACTTACATTTAAACGTTGATGTAAGTACGATTGACCTTAAGCCGATACAAATTTAGGGGTCCTGCAACATTCTATACATATTAAACAGTGTACTTACGTACTTACTTTTATTAAACACAACTACAAGAGATAATATGTCTGTATCTTAAAGAAAAACTGAACAAATTTTGATGAAACTTACGCGGAACTTAGGAGTGCATTCTTCTAAGTAGAAGAATTTATGAAAAATCGGTAACATTAATAAATAAAATATGTACAATTAAATAAAAGTGGGATATTAAAAACTAAACATGATAGTCAAACATAGAACCTCCACTTTTTTTTTTTTAGATAAGTTTTAAAACCTTCAAAAACACTAGCTCGCTCTACACTTTTACGAACTAATTAAGGTACGCAGACAACAACCCTTTTATTCAATTTATGTTACAATAGTTCTGAATTTAGTACTACGTAGACCTAAACAATGACCCGGCTTTAGGCAAACAGGTTGAACCTAGTTTTTAACCAAATTAGTTTCTGTCTGACTTCAATACTGCTCCTGAAATAGGAGAACTCATAGGCTTTTTTAAATAAATACCAAAATGAAACTTCTAATTACATCACGTTATCTTGATCAGGATTTTAATTCGAATTCTTAGTCCTATCCTGTTCTTATGTCAAATTTAAGAAAGCGACAGCGCTAATAAGAATTAGAATTAGTAATTATGTCGCGAGAATTGACGCCATTTTAGCTTGTTTCAGATTAATTATCGTATCTTCTTTGACATTTTATGCGACTTTCAATGTCTTATTCAGTAAATTATTGATTTTTCCTTATCATGTTTTTAAGTCAAGGTTCTTATCTCAAGTGTCGGAGATCCAAGCGTTTATTCATGGATCGATATAACCTTCAGAAGATCATCATTTTCGTGACTTGTATCTGTGGTCTAGCGGTCTGAGCCATGGGCTCAAGACCCGGAGGTCTCGGGTTCGATTCCCGGCGGGGGACAATGACTTTGTGTTGTTGTTTCTAGTTTGGTTAGGACATTGCAGGCTGATCACCTGATTGTCCGAAAAGTAAGATGATCCATGCTGTCGGATCGGTATGTAAATAGTCGGTCCTGCGCTTGATTTCTCTCTGGCCGTGTCAGTCAATCTGTCCCATCAGAATAAGAGATTGAAGGAATAGAGAGTGTATCTGTGTGTAGCACAAACATTTAGGCACTAAAAATTAGTCCTGCGCAGTTGGCCCATATCTGGGAGATTGGCTGCCATCACCGAAAAACGGTGGGAGGACTATTATTTTTATACTTAGGCTTATTTTAGGCTTAGGCTGGTGCTGGTACTGTTTCAGCGGACTTCACCGTAAATTATGGAATAGAAAACACATCTTCCTTCATACGAGCGGACGAAACTGAGTCTATACGGACCCGTGAACTACGGAGCTGGCTGACTTACTTAGTTTCAGTCAAATTATGAAGATGTTTTACTCTTTCTTGCCTTATACCGTCTTGCCATTCAATTTGTCAGAAAATAGTGAACCTATGTACCGCAATCGCAATACCGCAAAATTTCTGAATTACACTAGACACCTAAAGCCCAGAAGGCAATATAAATTACAATAAAATGGAAATGAATTACCCACCAGACTGAATAACTTTACATCCCATTTGGTTTGGACACGCTAGGATTTTGTTTAGAGTGCCGCAGAATACAATCACTATTATTTTAGTATTATTTGTAATAATAACTTTTATCAATCATTTTCTAGACAAACAGTCACAAGCTTTGAGAAAGTTATATCAATTAAATTCAGTTGGGAATAATATTGAGAATAAACAAATGCTAGGTAAACAATTTTATAGGCTCGGTCAATAATATTTTTGGCTATCGTAAAAAATACCAAGAACTGGTTATTGTTTCTAATATTATCATAATATTATCAAGTTCCAGAAACCAATTTTTACTGGTTCATGAAACTTACTGGTTCATGAAACAAATTAATTATTGTCATGGCATCGTTCAGCGAGTTGGATAAAAAGTATTAAATGCCTTTATTATAATTAAATTAAAATATACAGGGTGTTAATTTAATTGCGTGCCATAGCTTAGGAGGTGTTTTAGTAACGTAAAAGGAGCCCATGAAAAATACAAAAAAAAATCCAACTCAATAAATAAAAAAGTTAATAATTAGTATTTATTATGATTTCAAAAGCTGCATCTAGCTCTCCGGCTATAACCGAGCCCGCGCGAGTCTCTGTCATTGGTCGATCGCGCGTGATTGATTATAGCCGGACGGCCAACCGCAACTCTGGGAATCATTACGAATACCTACCGTTTTTTTTATCATTTTTTGGTTTGGATTTTGTTTTTTATTTTTTATGGGCTCCTTTTACGTAACTGAAACACCCCCTAAGCTATGGCACGTAATTAAATTAACACCCTGTAAAACTAATTAATTCCTGTATTAAAAAATATTTATAATTATTTGGTATCATGATGTCATCCATGAATAGATCATAAATCGTCTAGTAACTAACGGTCACAGTTTGTTTGGTCCACAGAATGATTCACTGTTCACTGCGCTACGGGTGACTGATTCAAACCTCGCTTAAAAGTCAGACAACCGGTTCATGTTTTCATCATCACGTTTTGTTTTTGCAGATTTTAAATATTATTATCCGATTTTTTAGTGCTAAGCATTGGCAGCTTGAAAAAAAAAAATTCTGACTTAATATAGGATTGGGTCTGGTGGGAAACCTAGGTTGCGGAGGTCAGATGGCAGTCGCTCTGTGTAAAAACCCTCGTTCAATCACCTAGATTAGGTAGCCGACCCCGTGAGATACGGGATAAGGCTAGGGAGATGATGGTATCCGATTTTTTATAATCGAAAACACTTCAACTTGGTGTGTCTTGGGTTAGGGGTTTAGTTAGTATGTTTTTCCATATTATGAAAACCACATCCTATCTATTTTATTATTATTTTATCCCAGCCTACATTTCCCCATTCATTTGATCCTAAGCACAAAAACTCCTTTTCATTCCGAATAGAATAGATAAATCCCTAATCCTGTAGCATTGAGGTTTCCCTACAATATTCCAGAAATAAAATACCTAGTTGCTTTATTCGGGACAATAGGGAAAGCTATAATACACATTAATACTACATAAAAATCCCTTATTTCCCAGGAAATAAATAGCAATTTATGGCTTTATCTTGCTGATGTTGAACTTTATGTCAAAGAATAGAGTACAAGATAATCAGTGTGCAATATTATCATTTAACACTTTAAGTTGCTGTGATTTTTATAGATTTCATTAAACATACCAGACTAACAGGGAAGCCACGTCTTTGCGCGTCTGATTTTGCGGCAACTTTTGCGTCTGTTTTGGCGTCTGTTTCTGCGGCGGCGTCTAAATTGACAGGCCATGACCAATATAGACCAAGAGCATGATGCCGATACACTTGTCTAAAGTTTTGATAATATTAAATAAATGATACCATTTTGAATTCATGATGCCTGTATAGCAAAACAATACCTATTTATTGTTTGTAATCCAGTAGATTACCAATTTAACTTTTTGATGTACATAATTGGAACACATACAAAATGAAGGAGACATTATTTACGAACTATATACTTTTTTATTTCGATTATATTTCGATTGGTAGACGTTTGATAAGTTTTCATTAAGGTTTGCCACACTCCATGCATACGTTTCATCTGTTTTGATGGTCATCATTTATCGCTAGGTTGACTCCTGTACTAAGAAGCCGCGACCAAATGCGCGAATTTATGTAAACATGTCACGTAATGTCAATATATGTCTAATATATGCCATGTCAAAACCATGGACTTATTGCTAGTAACAGGACTGAGCACTAGGTATAAAAAATTGACATTCTAATACAGGTTCATAGGGTTTAGGTAACGCCCTATGAACTTGTATTTAATATTGAATATGGTCTGCCAGAGCTATCATATAAAAAACGAGTCGAGTGAGATAGAACTCGTAAATACGTGATTTCTTTGTCCCTTTGTAATCGTTCATTTCATAAGTAAAAAACATAATTAAAAGCAACTATCATACATAAAAATAAATAAATGCAACTAGGGGAGACTGTTCCGTAACCGTATGGCTAAGGATCAGTAACAAATAAAACAATATATTGTTTAGTCAACATTTTTGATTATCAATGTTTCTACTATCTCTTTCTTAAACTTTACTCTTTTCTATTTTAGATAACGCCGACTCCCGCTATATATCGCCGCAGATGAGCTTTTAAATAAGCTTGAGCAACTTCAAATCAAAATTCGTTTATTTTTGGACTTGAATGTCAATCACGAAAGCGGACTTGCATGCAATAACACACCGTTAGCAGAATTTGAAATATACCAGAAAAATAAATTTTAATTACCTAATAACGATAATAAGTGCAGTGCATTATACGATATTACCCCAGTATACGGTTTTAAACAAACAAACATTGAATGTGCCAGCCGCATCTCCTCCTGGGTAGGTATATACTTTAAAAACCAGCTAAGGAATTCGAGAGTTTCAGTATTATTTTTTAATTTAGGCGATAACTCAAGTTCAATATTGGTAGCAATTCATGGTTGCAAAATATGTGTGCAAAGCGCGAAAGTCTTCAAATAAAATTTTTTGTTACTGCTGTTTTGCTGACGTCTGATTGGTGGTCCACTGCTAGCAGAATTACGGTAATAAGTGCAGTGCACCATAGGATATTACCCCGGTATACGGTTTTGGAACTTTTGGAACGGTCTCCTTTATTCAAAAGGGACAGAGAGTTCACATCTAGCTATCTCGCACGGCACATTTTCTTGTTGCCGGAGCTCAGTCCTGTTAACATATTGTCCATGTCCGTGCCAGATAACTTTGCGGTTATGTATGGCGCTAGTGTCTTTAGAACATGACACTTTGGAGACTGGAAAAATTAGTTCCATTTTTCTTCACGCGCAAAGTTATTTGGCACGGACTCATGGTCAAAACATGTTAGGGCTGCCAGGTGAAAATATTTTGCAATCTTATCACAGCGTAGTAGTTCTCCAACTGAAATTATATGACGGAAATTTTTAACTATTTATAACATAAAAACTTACACATTTAAAAATAAGTGACCCACATACAAAAAGCTATACTATTATATACCTACTATTCACATTAAAAAGCTTGTAGCTGTAAAATTATTCTAATGTAATGTTTTTATCGCGGAACATTGACAGAAATTTCCGTCAATCAGGAGAACTACCCAGTTTTTAAAAAACAAGGAGGTTTTATTCTGAGTATCACGGTGCAAAAGTCGGATTAAAAATATATATATTTTATCATTTATTATTGCACACAAATAACATCCTAATAAAAGTAAACAAAGAACCTGATACAGACAATGGGCCCGATTCGTAACAATCACGACTTAACTAAATCTCAACTAGAATTATTGCCATCCCGTTCTCTTCCCTCATGATAGAAAGTGACAGGTTTGGACTTATTAGTTAACCACGAATTGCTGCCATTGCTCTATAGAGAAAAATCTTACAACAGACGTTTTGAAGCAACCATTCGCGGACTGGCAAACACGTAAAAGCCAATTGCTGAATTCGGGGTTTGGCAGGTATGTAAAACGACCAATCCGCGGAGTGGTACTGATGAAATGCCAGCCCGCGAAGTGAGCAGTTTTTGATTCAACCACACCGCGAAATGGCATAGAAGAAATGCCAGATACCGAACTAAATAAAAAAAACGCTGTCATGGGTCGTCGGGTCAACATGGATCGTGTCGGCGGAGATGAGTTGTCAGTGCGGGGAAGAGTTATCAGTGCGGTGCGGGGTGAGTTGTCAGTGCGGGGTGAGTTGTCACTGTGGGATGAGTTGTCTGGGCGGGGATGAGTTGTCAGAGCGCGATAAGTTGTCGGTGCGGGATAAATTGTCAGCGCATCATAAGTTG